>SJYW01047789.1:2319-19676 GCA_006410735.1 Raphicerus campestris | reverse complement strand
GAGGCTTGGTGTGCTGTGATTCATGGGGTCACAAAGAGTCGGACACGACTGAATGACTGAACTGAACTGAACTGAGACCATTGCAGGGCTTCTTTGGTGGCTCAGCAGTAAAGAATCCACCTGTTCAATCCCTGGGTCAGGAAGATCCCTGGAGAACATGGCAACCTACTCCTGTGTTCTTGCCTGGAGAATCCCATGAACAGAGGAGCCTGGTGAGCTACAGTCCATAGGATTGCAAAGAGTCGGACACGACTTAGCAACTAAACAACTTCAAACAGGAAACCCTTAAAAGGTATTCAAGTAACAGTGTTCTCCAGTTGACAAGTTTATGGAAATGACATCTCCTGTAGCGGTTTGACTATTAGAGCACAAAATTGCTTAATTCGAATTATTGAATTGAACTTACCTCTGTTGATATGCAAAGGGGATTCTTCCCTTACATTTAACAAAGTACTAGTTGCATGGCAGGATGTAATTAAAAGCAAATATTAAACTCTTCAAGAGAGTCAGCTTGCCATAGGAAGATCTAACCTATGAATTGAATATGTATATACTACAGTCTCCAGTGTGGGGGAGGAGACATTCCTGCCTTGCACACGTTTAGGGATTTTAAAGCAAGATGGAGTGATATAATTTTCCAGATGCTCAAATTGAAGTATCTCAGAGTATTTATTTGTTTATTCATTCAGCAAACTTTTTTGACTACCTGCTGTGTGTTGGAGGAGGTCATCAAAATGTGATTGCTGGTTGACCTGAGAGATGACCCTGGGCAACAGGAGCCTCCTCACCACACTCCCCTACCACCCCCAAGCCCCCCACCATCTTACTCTTTTTTTGGAATGTATATTCCATCCACCATTCAAAGCCAGAGCCATTCCAAAGATGGAGCCTTGAGAGGGCCATCTGGATGGTGTACATGACTGAACCCTGTTAAAGCCTTTCTGTACACATCTAAGGTGCTGCTGGGAGGTTTACTTACCTCACAGCTGCTCAAGACAAGCCCTGTATGGAAGTCCCTCGGCTTATCAAACCTGGGCTTCCCAGGTGGCTCAGTGGTAAAGAATCCGCCTGTCAAAGCAGGAGATGCAGGTGACACAGGTTCAGTTTGGGTTGGGAAGATCCTCTGGAGAAGGCAAAGGCAATGCACTCCAGTATACTTGTCTGGAAAATCCCATGGACAGAGGAGCCTGGTGGGCTACAGTCCATGGGGTTGCAGAGCTGGACACCCCTGAGCACAGCACAGCAGCTACCAGCCTGGGGTGTCTGTCTCTTTCTCTCTTCTCTCCATACCCTCTGGGGAAGCTGGGGGACCAGTTTATGAACCAACACCATATTAGTTATGGAGAAGAAAGATAACAATCCTTCCCTGTTTTCATGGAACAGGAGAGCAAAGTAAACAGATTTACAAAATACAGTGTCTATTTTGGTGCAGTAGAGTTGTGTTCAGAGGCTAAAGGGACATAGGGGAGAGGGCTCGGTCAGGAAGGTGTCTTTGGAAGGCTAACTTCAGTAGATACCAATCAAAGTATGGTTATGTGATATGCAAGGGTCTAGCAAAAGGAGCAGAATCTGGTGAAGTCAGTGCTTTAACAACAACAAAAAATTTCAATAATTTCAGCAGCAATAAAAGCAACAAAACACAGCTCTGTGTGGAGGCAGTTTTGAACTTTGGTGTTGTGGTTGTGGTAGGACCAAGACCAGACTGAGATGAAAGGCAGAGGGCATGCCAACGAGAGCTGAGCTTGCCAGACTTACAAGCTGGAACTTCACACTCAAAATATTGCGCATTTGATGAAGATCCAGGTGTAAACACAATCAGCATTGTTTTTTGCTGTCACTAAGTGCGGGCGGCTGTGACCAGCGCACTAAGCATGGGCGGCTGCGACTGGCGCGCTAAGCCCGGCTGAGAGGAGCTACCCCACATCCGAGGTCAGAGGCAGAAGCCGGGAGGACCCCATGCCCAAAGGGCAGCGGCCAAGAGGAGCCACCCCACGTCCGAGGTCAGGGGTGATGGCCGNCACAATCAGCATTGTTTTTTGCTGTCACTAAGTGCGGGCGGCTGTGACCAGCGCACTAAGCATGGGCGGCTGCGACTGGCACGCTAAGCCCGGCTGAGAGGAGCTACCCCACATCCGAGGTCAGAGGCAGAAGCCGGGAGGACCCCATGCCCGAAGGGCAGCGGCCAAGAGGAGCCACCCCACGTCCGAGGTCAGGGGCGACGGCCAGGGAGGAGCTCCGAGGCCAGGGGTGGCGGCCGGGAGGAGCAACCTGATGTCCAAGGAGTGGTGGCTGTGTGGGAGGAGGNCCATTCAATATCACAGTAATCCAAGTCTATGCCCCAACCAGTAACACTGAAGAAGCTGAAGTTGAACGGTTCTGTGAAGACCTACAAGACCTTTTAGAACTAACACCCCCAAAAGATGTCCTTTTCATTATAGGGGACTGCAATGCAAAAGTAGGAAGTCAAGAAACACCTGGAGTAACTAGAATTCTATCCCCAATCTGCAAACTAAGGGATTCTACGTCTGCTTTTACATCTATCCTTAAAAGGATAGCACAGCTTATAATTCTGGATGAAGTTTCTTTCATTTTGATGAACATACTTATAAGTCTTCTCAGGCCCTTCTTTGANCAATGCAAAAGTAGGAAGTCAAGAAACACCTGGAGTAACTAGAATTCTATCCCCAATCTGCAAACTAAGGGATTCTACGTCTGCTTTTACATCTATCCTTAAAAGGATAGCACAGCTTATAATTCTGGATGAAGTTTCTTTCATTTTGATGAACATACTTATAAGTCTTCTCAGGCCCTTCTTTGAACTAACTCCTACTCAAACCTTGGTCTCACATCCTTCAGGAAGTCTTAAATTTCTTGGCTTCAACGTCTCTACTTGCTGATATTCAGCACATTTGCAATTTTTTGTTCAATGTTATCTTTCTGGCTAGGCATAAAACAGGGTCTGGCACATCTGTGTTTATCAAACTTCTGTTGAAAAAGTCAGGGGGCTACAGTCTGTATCATGTCATCAGAGTTGCTCAGGTAGCTTGGGCTGGTTGGGAAGTAAAAATGTCCTCTATCCCAGTAAGCATCACCTGTGCCAAACCTACACTGAGCCACTGTTCCTCATAGGAATCCATCCTCTTCCTCAGGAGAAAGAAGGCTGTGAACCATTGCAAACCTGGACTTCTTTCTAGTACTGATCCCACTGTATTACAGGTGTAACATACATGTAATATATGTAAAAACATATTTTACATAAATTAATTCATTATTCCTCTCAACATCCCATGTGAGACAATATTCCATTTTAAATTTGAAAACACTGAGGGTCACAGAGATTTTAAGTAGCTGCTAAAGACCTTATAAGTGAGACCCTAAAGACCAATTTCAAACTCAGACAGCAGCAACAAAGACCACTCTCCCAATACTATTTCTCCATATGTGTTTGAATTAAATTAAATTTGAGATGAGCAAGTATTCCTTGTCTGAGGCCTCAAGAGAAAGAGACACCCCTTATTTTAGACAAGGTAAGATGGATGAGGGGTTCCCCGATAGCTCAGTTGGTAAAGAATTTGTGTGCAATGCAGGAGACCCTTGTTTGATTCCTGGGTCGGGAAGATCCACTGGGGAAGGGCTAAGCTACCCACTCCAGTATTCTTGGGCTTCCCTTGTGACTCAGCTGGTAAAGAATCCACCTGCAATGCGGGACAGAAGGGCTCGATCCCTGGGTTGGGAAGATCCCCTGAAGAAAGGAAAGGCTACTCACTCCAGTATCCTGGCCTGGAGAATTCCATGGATTGTATAGTCCATGGTGTTACGAAGAGTCAGATATGACTGAGAGACTTTCACTCAGGATGGATGGATAAGATAGGCCCAGTTTTGTGACAGGTCAAGTATTCATATAATATCATATCTTAGAATGTGAGTATCTGTAGGGACTCAAGCTCAAGTGGGGTGCCCTCGTGTTGGGAAAGCCATGAGCACCTAGGAGGTGGTAGTGGTGGTGGGGTGACAGTCCCATGTGAAATGAGGTCACTGTATCATTGTGGTCAAGAGCAAGAACTGTGAAGGCAGAAGACAGACTGACTAACTGCTAAACACTCAATCCACAACCTTTATCCAATGCCACTGTGTTAGGATGTTTTGAGTATTTAGAACTAATGCTGCATATCCATAAAGATCAGGACACTAACACTTGTGCAGTTTTCAGGAGCAGAAGTCCTGCAGAGCCAGGAACCAGACGGGTTCTGCCTTATGGTGAGCTGGTCCTCCTTCCCAGCATGTCTGGGGCCTGAGGCTGCCACACCTGTCGGGGTATCTGGCCCCCAGAGAAGGATATGCTTTGCCGAGCAGAGGGCTGAATCCTACCCGTGCTGCTCATGGCTGTTTCTGTGAAGAAGTTATGTCTCTTTCCATTTCTCTTATCCATTAACTCACGCAAGGCTCTTTCTGGCTAATTGAATTCGCTAGAAGGCTGCCTTCAGTGATTAGACATCCTGCAGCCTGAGCTGAGAGGAAGAAGGGAACAGGCAGAGAGGCGAATGTCTTGGTGAGTGCAATTTAATCTGCTGCTAAATTTAATCTGTGTGTTTCTGGTTTCTGTTCTCATTCAGCCACCTGCAGTGATATGTTTAAAATGCTCCCGACGCATCAGTAAGGTGGGCACCATGCCAGGACCAAGGCTGCCCGTTTTTGCTTCATTTTATGTGAAACCTGACTGAATATCAGCTTGGGTTTTTTCTTTTCTTGCCACATCTGAGTTTTCAAATTGCTGATGAAGACAGGACAGCAATATGTGCCCCAAATGTGATCTCTAAAATAGGTTTTCACAGTGTAAGCCTCCCTGCCTCCATCCCACAGATTTCCCCTGCCCAGAAGATATCGGTAGACCCTAAGTACTCAGCGTTAGAGCTCTAGCCTTGGATTATATCAAACACATTAATCCCTATACATATGGCATGATATAAAATTTATTTAAAATTTCAGGTAGTAAAATGCAGCTGAGCTGAAGATGTGTTGACACACAATTAATGGCATATTTGTTTGAATTTAAGTTTTCTTTTTGTATTCTGCAGGCAATATGTATTCCTTGTCAGGCCTTACACCTCTTATGTAGGCCTCCTAAGAGCTCATGGGTCTCAAGTCCTTTGCCCATGTGTGGGTCAAACTAGGAGCTTCAGGGATGGTGTTTTGTTGTCTGCCCACCATTCTGAAGTTTCCTAAAGTAGAAGCAAAGACTGTCTATGTGATGGCTCCACACACAGGCTTTGGCATCAAGCGAGTCCAAGTCTTTCTGCTCGGAGAATCAGTTTCTGAGAATAGAGTCTCAGTTCCTGCCTTTGTTAAAGTCTGGATGATGGTGGTGTCTGCTAACTGCTGTTATTTGAATCGTTTATCAGTCGTGTTTTGTGAGAACTTGGCCGGGCTGAACTGCATTTCCCAGAATCCTTTCCTGTGTGTCTCCTGTTAGGGCGGGCCCCCAAAGAGATTCCAGTGGGAGATTTGCTGAGTGTATGTTGAGCAGCAGGCATTTTGCAGTTCACACGTGTTGTCACTTACCTGCTGGTTCACCTAATTGGAGGGAAGTAATAACCAGGCCTGCAATGTCTGTGTGTGTGCGCACGCTTAGTTGCTCAGTCGTGTCCAACTCTTTGTGACCCCATGGCTTATAGCCCGCCAGGCTCCTCTGTCCTTGGGGATTCTCCAGGCAAGAAATCTGTAGGTCGGTTGCTGTGCCCTCCTCCCTTTACTAAATCCTCCTTCAGCTTCTCTGACTCCTAGGCTGGGTGTGTCTCGTTTAGTTTCAGGACAAGGCACCTGCAGGACGAGATCAGAAGCAAAGAAAATCTGACATGGTTTCAATCCATTCTTGTGGGCTTCGGTTCATTCTTTCTCTCCCTCAGTCCATATCCATCTTCCCTTCCTGACTGCCTCCCCTGATGGCTTCATGCTCCAGCATCAGATGTGAAGGCAACCAGCGCTCATGATTGTGTAAGGTCAAGTTCCTGCAACAAATCCTTTTCTAAATCTATAGTGGTTCTGTTTCTCTGATTGATTCCTGCCTGAAATAGAACTTATTGTTGTTTGACTGAGATGAACCTTGTAAAGTGCATAGTAGCAGACCTGGCATATAGTCAGTGCTTGATAAACACCTCCATTACAACCCCCAAAGATGGACATTATTTCATGGACACAAATCTAAGTCCAGTACCTGTCACATAGCAGATGCTCCATACAAACTTGTTGAATGTTTTTCAACACAAGAGAAACAGGACTATATGCGGCAATACATGGGAGTTGAGGGGGAGGTGGTTGAATCAGTTGAGTAATAAGACATCTATATTTAAGAAAACTATTTTAAAGAGATGCAATATATCCTTTCACATTGATAGAATGATCACCTGGGGCAACATCATATGCTCTAAATTTAAACATTTGCCAAGCATGCTCCTTGGGACCAGTGTGCATGAACAGTTAGATTGATACCTAATAAGCATGTGGAAATAAAAATAGATGTTCCTATGGTACTTGAGAAGGAAATTATTTTCTTGTGGGGTTTTGCACATCTGAGAAGTCTCTCTTCTTCCCCTCTGTCTGTCTGGGGTCTCTGTGTCCTGAGTGAGGGTTTCTTCCTCTGGTGTGGCCTTCTTGACCCTCGTGAGTTTCACTTTTATTTTTCTCTCCCACCCACATCATCATGGCTATTCCTCGGCTCTTCTCTTCTGCCTAGACTGCAGCACCTCTGAAAGCTTAAGTCCAGTTGTTCTGGTTATTTAGTGCTGCCTAATAAAATATTGCATAGGAACCAGGAATGTTAGGTCTATGAATCAAGGTAAATTAGAAATGGTCAAACAGGAGATGGCAAGAACAAACACCAACATTTTAGGAATCAGTAAACTAAAATGCAGTGGAATGGGTGAATTTAACTCAAATGACCATTAAATCTACTACTGTGGGCAAGAGATCCTTGGAAGAAATGGAGTAACCCTCATAGTCAACAAAAGAGTCCTAAATGGGTGCAATCTGAAAAATGACAGAATGATCTTTGTTTCCAAGGCAAACCATTCAATGTCATGGTAAACCAAGTCTATGCCCAACCAGTAATGCTGAAGAAATTGAAGTTGAATGGTTCTATGAAGACATACAAGACCTTCTAGAACTAACACCCCAACGAGATGTTCTTTTCATGATAGGAGACTGGAATGCAAAAGTAGGAAGTCAAGAGCTACCTAGAGTAACAGGCAAATTTGGCCTTGGAGTACAGAATGAAGCAGGGCAAAGGCTAATAGAGTTTTGCAAAGAGAATGCACTGGTCATAACAACCTCTTCCAACAGTGCAAGAGAAGACTACACATGGACATCACCAGATGGTCAATACTGAAATCAAATTGATTATATTCTTTGCAGCCAAAGATGGAGAAGTTTTATACAGTCAGCAAAAACAAGACTGGGAGCTGACTGTGGCTCACATCATGAACTTCTTATTGTAAAATTTGGACTTAAATAGAAGAAAGTAGGGAAAACCACTAGACCATTCAGGTATGACCTAAATAAAATCCATTATGATTATATGGTGGAAGTGACAAATAGATTCAAGGGATTAGATCTGACAGACAGAGTATCTGAAGAACTATGGATGGAGGTTCCTGACATTGTACAAGAGGCAGTGATCAAGACCATCCCCAAGGAAAAGAAATGCATAAAGGCAAAATGGTTGTCTGAGGAGGCCTTACAGATAGCTGAGAAAAGAAGAGAAGTGAAAGGCAAAGGAGAAAAGGAAAGATATACCCATTTGAATACAGAGTTCCAAAGAATAGCAAAGAGAGATAAGAAAGTCTTCCTCGGTGATCAATGCATAGAGATAGAGGAAAGCAATAGAATGGGAAAGACTAGAGATATCTTTCAAGAAAATAAGACATACCAGAGGAATATTTCATGCAAAGATGGGCACAATAAAGGACAGAAATGGTATGGACCTAACAGAGGCAGAAGATATTAAAAAGAGGTGGCAAGAATACACAGAAGAACCATATAAAAAAGATCTTCATCACCCAGGTAACCATGCTGGTGTGATCACTCATCTAGAGCCAGACATCCTGGAATGTGAAGGCAAGTAGGCCTTAGGAAGCATCACTATGGACAAAGCTAGTGGAGGTGATGGAATTCCAGTTGAGCTTTTTCCAAACCTAAAAGATGATGCTGTGGAACTGCTGCACTCAGTATGCCAGAAAATTTGGAAAACTCAGGCCATAAGACTAGAAAAGGTCAGTTTTCATTCCAATCCCAAAGAAAAGTGAATGTGAAAGTCGCTCAGTCATGTCCTACTCTTTGTGACCCCATAGGACTATATAGTCCATGGAATTCTCCAGGCCAGAATAGTGGAATGGGTAGCCTTTTCCTTCTCCAGGGGATCTTTCCAATCCAAGGATCAAACTCAGGTCTCCCACATTGCTGGTGGATTCATCCCAAAGAAAGACAATGCCAAAGAATGTTCAAACTACCACACAATTACACTTATCTCACATGCTAGCAAATAATGCTCAAAATTATCCAGGCCAGGCTTCAACAGTATATGAATGGTGAATTTCTAGATCTTCAAGCTGGATTTAGAAAAGGCAGAGGAACCAAAGATCAAATTGCTTACATCTGTTGGATCATGGAAAAAGCAATAGAGTTCCAGAAAAAGTTCCAATAAAGTTCTGCTTTATTGACTACGCTAAAGCCTTTGACTGTGTGGATCACAACAGTCAACAGTGTGGAAAATTCTTCAAGAGATGGGAATACCAGACCACTTTACCTGCCTCCTGAGAAATCTGTATGGAGGTCAAGAAGCAACATTTAGTACCGAACATGGAACAGCAGACTGGTTCCAAATTGGGAAAGAAGTATGTCAAGGCAGTATATTGTCACTGCTTATTTAGCTTATATGCAGAGTACATCATGTGAAATGCTGGGCTGGATGAAGCTAAAGCTGAAATCAAGATTTCTGGGAGAAATATCAATCACCTCAGATATGCAGATGACACCACCCTTATGGCAGAAGTGAAGAAGAACTATAGAGCCTCTTGATGAAACTGCAAAAGGAGAGTGAAAAAGTTGGAGCCAATATACAGAGTGAAANGCAAATTTGGCCTTGGAGTACAGAATGAAGCAGGGCAAAGGCTAATAGAGTTTTGCAAAGAGAATGCACTGGTCATAACAACCTCTTCCAACAGTGCAAGAGAAGACTACACATGGACATCACCAGATGGTCAATACTGAAATCAGATTGATTATATTCTTTGCAGCCAAAGATGGAGAAGTTTTATACAGTCAGCAAAAACAAGACTGGGAGCTGACTGTGGCTCACATCATGAACTTCTTATTGTAAAATTTAGACTTAAATAGAAGAAAGTAGGGAAAACCACTAGACCATTCAGGTATGACCTAAATAAAATCCATTATGATTATATGGTGGAAGTGACAAATAGATTCAAGGGATTAGATCTGACAGACAGAGTATCTGAAGAACTATGGATGGAGGTTCCTGACATTGTACAAGAGGCAGTGATCAAGACCATCCCCAAGGAAAAGAAATGCATAAAGGCAAAATGGTTGTCTGAGGAGGCCTTACAGATAGCTGAGAAAAGAAGAGAAGTGAAAGGCAAAGGAGAAAAGGAAAGATATACCCATTTGAATACAGAGTTCCAAAGAATAGCAAAGAGAGATAAGAAAGTCTTCCTCGGTGATCAATGCATAGAGATAGAGGAAAGCAATAGAATGGGAAAGACTAGAGATATCTTTCAAGAAAATAAGACATACCAGAGGAATATTTCATGCAAAGATGGGCACAATAAAGGACAGAAATGGTATGGACCTAACAGAGGCAGAAGATATTAAAAAGAGGTGGCAAGAATACACAGAAGAACCATATAAAAAAGATCTTCATCACCCAGGTAACCATGCTGGTGTGATCACTCATCTAGAGCCAGACATCCTGGAATGTGAAGGCAAGTAGGCCTTAGGAAGCATCACTATGGACAAAGCTAGTGGAGGTGATGGAATTCCAGTTGAGCTTTTTCCAAACCTAAAAGATGATGCTGTGGAACTGCTGCACTCAGTATGCCAGAAAATTTGGAAAACTCAGGCCATAAGACTAGAAAAGGTCAGTTTTCATTCCAATCCCAAAGAAAAGTGAATGTGAAAGTCGCTCAGTCATGTCCTACTCTTTGTGACCCCATAGGACTATATAGTCCATGGAATTCTCCAGGCCAGAATAGTGGAATGGGTAGCCTTTTCCTTCTCCAGGGGATCTTTCCAATCCAAGGATCAAACTCAGGTCTCCCACATTGCTGGTGGATTCATCCCAAAGAAAGACAATGCCAAAGAATGTTCAAACTACCACACAATTACACTTATCTCACATGCTAGCAAATAATGCTCAAAATTATCCAGGCCAGGCTTCAACAGTATATGAATGGTGAATTTCTAGATCTTCAAGCTGGATTTAGAAAAGGCAGAAGAACCAAAGATCAAATTGCTTACATCTGTTGGATCATGGAAAAAGCAATAGAGTTCCAGAAAAAGTTCCAATAAAGTTCTGCTTTATTGACTACGCCAAAGCCTTTGACTGTGTGGATCACAACAGTCAACAGTGTGGAAAATTCTTCAAGAGATGGGAATACCAGACCACTTTACCTGCCTCCTGAGAAATCTGTATGGAGGTCAAGAAGCAACATTTAGTACCGAACATGGAACAGCAGACTGGTTCCAAATTGGGAAAGAAGTATGTCAAGGCAGTATATTGTCACTGCTTATTTAGCTTATATGCAGAGTACATCATGTGAAATGCTGGGCTGGATGAAGCTAAAGCTGAAATCAAGATTTCTGGGAGAAATATCAATCACCTCAGATATGCAGATGACACCACCCTTATGGCAGAAGTGAAGAAGAACTATAGAGCCTCTTGATGAAACTGCAAAAGGAGAGTGAAAAAGTTGGAGCCAATATACAGAGTGAAATAAGCCAGAAAGAAAAACACCAATATAGTATACTGACACATATATATGGGATTTAGAAAGATAGTAATGATGACCCTGTATGTGAGACAACAAAAGAGACACAGATGTATAAAATGAACTTTTGGCCTCTGAAGGAGAGGGAGAGGGTGGGATGATTTGGGAGAATGGCATTGAAACATGTATACTATCATGTAAGAAATGAAGTGTCAGTCTATGTTCGATACAGGATACAGGATGCTTGGGGCTGGTGCACGGGGATGATCCAGAGAGATGATATGGGGTGGGAGGTGGGAGAGGGATACACTCGTATACAATCATGGCAGATTCATGTCAATGTATGGCAAAACCAATACAGTATTGTAAAATAGAATAAAGTAAAAATAAAGTTAAAAAAAAAAAAACAACTCCTCAACATCCAAAAAACGAAGACCATGGCATCTGATCCCATCACCTCATGGCAAATAGATGGAAAAAGAATGGAAACAGTGACAGACTTTATTTTTTTCGGCTCCAAAATCATTGCACATGGTGACTGAAGCCATGAAATTAAAAGATGCTTTTTCCTTGGAAGAAAAGCTATGATAACATAGATAGCATGTTAAAAAGCAGAGACATTACTTTGCTGACAAAGTTCCGTCTAGTCAAAGCTATGGTTTTTCCAGTGGTAATGTATGGATGTGACAGTTGGACTATAAAGAAACCTGAGCACTAAAGAATTGATTATTTTGAACTGTGGTGTTGGAGAAGACTCTTGATTGTCCCTTGGACTGCAAGGAGATCCAACCAGTCCATCCTAAAGGAAATCAGTTCTAAATATTCACTGGAAGCACTGAAGCTGAAGCTAAAAGTCCAATACTTTGGCCACTTGATGCAAAGAACTGACTCATTGGAAAATACCCTGATGTTGGGAAAGATTGAAGGCAGAAGGAGAAGGAGATGACATGGGATGAGATGGTTGGGTGGCATCACTGACTCAATTAATATGCATTTGAACAAGCTCCAGGTGTTGATGAAGGACAGGAAGCCTGGCGTGCTGCAGTCCATGGGCTTGCAAAGAGTTGGACATGACTGAGTGACTTAACTGAACTGAACTGAATAAAAAATCCCTGGATCTTCCCAGGTGGCCCAGTGGTAAAGAATCCTACTGCCAATGCTGGAGATGTGGGTTCAGTCCCTGAGTTGGGAAGATCCCCTGGAGAAGGAAGTGGCAACCCACTCCAGTATTCTTGTCTGGAAAATCCTTTGGACAGAGGAGCTTAACAGTCTACAGTCCATGGGATTGAAAAAAAAAGTTCCGACATGCTCCATCACTAATTCCTTATCTTTCCTGTACCTTCAGTGTCTATTTTTAATGCTCTTTCTTATCATCAAGTTGGAATATCAACCACAGAAACAGCTAATATTTATTATTTACAAAGTGTCAGACACTATCTTTGCACTACCATCTTGTAACTCATTTAGTAATACTTGCAACAATGATTAGTATTATTATTATCTCCACCTTTACAGATGAGTAAAACAGGATCCTGAGACATTAAGGAATATACTCAAGGTCACACAGCTTTTGTGTGGAACTGGGACTGCTTCTAGAGCTTGAATTAAAATACATTCTGAAAGTGAAAGTGAAGTCGCTGAGTCGTATCCAACTCTGCGATCCTATGGACTGTAGCCTACCAGGCTCCTCCGTCCATGGAATTTTTCCATGCAAAAGTACTGGAGTGGGTTGCCATTCCCTTCTCCAGGGGATCTTCCCAACCCAGGGGTCGAATACAGGTCTCCCGCATCATAGGCAGACGCTTTACGTCTGAGCCACTGAGGAAGTCCATAATACATACCCTTCACCACATACTGCTCCAACACATGTAGAAATGTTCCAAAAAGAAATCCAAGATTTTTTTTCCCCCTACCTTTAGCTATTGTCCCATCGCTCACATTTTTTGAATCATCTTCACAAAATATCTTTTCCACTTCCTCACTTCATCTTCAACCGCTTGCAGCAGACCACAGAGACAACCCGAGCACCCCCTTAGACTTCTGTCCTGGCTTGTCTGGCCCCACTGCCTCTGAGCACAGTGTGTCCAGTTCCCTTCTGCCTTCACTCTGTCATGGTTTTCCTCCCATGTCTCTGGCCCCTCCGCAGTCCCCTTTGCCAGCTCTTCCCCCTCTGCATTGCTCTCCTCTTAATAGCCCTGTTCCTCAGGCTTCTGTGTGTGGTCTCCTTCCTCACCCAGGTCTCCTTCCTCTGGGTGAGTTCAAAGCATGCAGACTCCCATCTGAGTCACCAGGGCCTCCAGGGTGAACTCATCTCTTCTCAGGGCTGCCCTGCTTACTCTCAGATGGAGACTTCTCGCTCAGATTTTGCTTTGAGCTCCAGCTCCATGCATGAAGCTGCTCAATGGAGACTTGGCTGCTTGATGGGCTGAGTCCGCCTGTTGGAGGAGTTGATGGGCCAGGGAGAAGCTTGGGAAGGCAGACAGCTTGTGACAAAATCCTTGGGAAGCTGGAGAGAACCAATAAGAAAGCTGGATCAATACACGAGTTGGTCAGAGCTCAAAGACAAAGGTTTGGGATGACTGTATAGACCCCCGGGTGGTCTGTGTGTGAGGAAATGAAGTGTTCCATACATCAAGAAACAGGATCAGCATGAGCCACGCAGAAACCACAGATGAATATGTACAGAGCCGTGCTGACCCTGTTTCGGTCAGAAGCTTGCTGCTCTTGTTCTTTGAATTCGAGCCTATATGTGGAGTCTAGAAAAATGGTACAGATGAACCTATTTCCAGCGCACAAATAGAGACAAAGATAGAGAATGGATATGTGGATACAGGGTAGGGGAATGGGAAGACTTGGGAGATTAGGGCTGACATACATACACCACCATGTATAAAACAGATGGCTAGTGGGAAGCTGCGGTATAGCCCAGGGAGCTGAGCTCAGCACTCTGTGGGGACCTAGGGAGGGGCACTGGGGGCCGGGAGGGAGGTTCAGGAGGGAGGAGATAGACGTATGCATGTAGCTGACTCACTTTGCTGTACAGCAGAAACTAACACAGCATAGTAAGGCAACAATACCCCGATAAATCAAGCGCGTGGCTCACCCAGATCCCTGGCCGCCCAAATCGGATTCTGGATCATTGGCTGCTTTGTGCTCCCCTCATTAGATTAGACCATAAGTCCTGTTGATTGTGCTTCCCAATTCCATTTTGAATTCACCCAGGCCTCTCTTCACTTTCATTTCCTTAAGTTAGGCCATCACCATTACCTGTCTGGACTCTTCGAACAGCCTCTTAACTTACCCCCCAGATGCTATCTGACTGTCCTTCTAGAAAGACTATGTAAAATGTAACTGTGATAGTATAGCCCCACTTTCCCATTTTGAAGTAACATCAGCTACTTCCGTTGCTTGCTGAACGAGACCCAGATTCCTCAGCATGGCAAGCAAGGCCCTTCCTTACGTGGCTCCTGACTGCACCCCCACCCCCCACCGCCCCCTGCCAGCTCCACTCTGTCTCATCCTCCCCGTGCTCTCAAAGACTATGTGTCTTGGGATGCTTTGCAGTTCCCTGGTGTTCACACACTCGCCTGCTGCTCCTCCTGAACAGCTTGTCTGATCTGATAGCCTGGTCACTCCTCCCTGTCCTCCTGTCTCCACTCTGCTCACCTTCTGGAAGCCTTCTCTGGCTGCATTCTGGTGTCGGCTGGCCCCTTCTGTGCCCAGGAAGGGCACTGGACTGTGGCAGGAGGTGTCCTCCTCTCTGGGGCTGAGTTCCCAGAGGGTCAGGACCAGGTACAGCATCTGTATCTATCCACAAGTGATCCCAGAGTTAGCTGGGCCAACTCCTTTCAGCCCTGAGAACCTTACCCGAGCATCCTTACCATGAGTGAGGCCCTTCCTATTCCCATGGAAAATTAATTAGCCTTTCTATATTACTTCTGAACACTGCATTTGCTCCATTTATGTTATTAATAATAATAACATCAATTGAACACATATCTATGTGTTCAGCTATATGCTAACTGCTTTACTGCTGATTGGAGAGATTATTGGCTTTAATCTTTATAACATGCCCATGAAGTAGTTATTATATTTGCATTTTTCTAGAGGAAGAAACTGGAGAAGGCAGTGGCACCTCACTCCAGTACTCTTGCCTGGCAAATCCCATGGACAGAGGAGCCTGGTAGGCTGCAGTCCATGGGGTCGTGAAGAGTCGGACATGGCTGAGTGGCTTCACTTTCACTTTTCACTTTCTTGCATTGGAGAAGGAAATGGCAACCCACTCCAGTGTTCTTGCCTGGAGAATCCCAGGGATGGGGGAGCCTGATGAGCTGCTGTCTATGGGGTCACACAGAGTTGGACACTACTGAAGCGACTTAGCAGCAGCAGCAGAGGATAAAACTCTGAGAGTTTTGAGGTCCTATGATAGGTGCAGCAGATATGGCATGAACAAAACCTACAGGGCCTCTGCCTCCTTGAAGTTAGCAGTCTGGAGGGTGGAGTAGATGTTAAAGTGAAACTCTCATAAGCGATAATAAAATCGCAATATTTCCTAAGACCTTACTGTCTGTCAGGCACTCCTCCAAGCGCCTTCCATATACCACCTCATTTAATGCTTGTAAAACCCTAGAAATTAGGTATTATTATCCCCATTTTTCAAGAGGATGCCAGTACATGGCAATGCTAAGTGACTTGGCTAAGGTCCCAAAGCCAGGCTTTGAACCCTGTGCCACTTGAATCCTGGGCCTATGCTCCTGGGGAATGACAGGGCACTCTCTGAGAGTGTCATCAGGGACCTGGCTTGACTGGGATGTGTGTGGAGGGAAGGCTTGCTAGAGGAGGTGACGTGTGAGCTGAGACTTGAAAGACCTGGTGGTGGAGGAGAAGCGTTTCAGGCAAACAGAACAGGATTCTTTGGTTTCCTCCTAGAGTAGAATTGTGGTTCACTCACTTTTGTATCACCAATATTATGTACTGTGCATGTAAGCCTGTATATGTGTGTATGTACGATGGTGGTTAGTACATGGAGATACTCAAACACTTGAAAAACACACATATTGCTTCGATAAGCATATCTCTTTTGATCCCTTACTCATAAAACTGCAAGGTAGGTAGAATAAATATTCCAAATGTCTTTAAAAAGATAAATAACAACAAAACAAGTGATTTGCTTAATGTCTCCAGACCACAAAAAGGCGGAAGTGAGGGGAGAATTTAAAATCAAGTCTCTTTGTGCTCAGACTATCTCGGTGACACCTTCCTATCAGAGTGGCTCACCTTCTGGTTATTTCCATGTCCTTCACAACTTGAGGCGCAACTGTGGACCTAGAAGGCTGGCTGCATGTGGCCGTAGTGTCTCCAGGACACAGGTTCTCACTAACAGAGAGCTCAGCCTGTGTGCAGGCCGTTTGCACTGTCAGCGCCCCGCAACTTTTTACTGAAGCCTGAAATCTCAGCTTTCTCCCCTGTAAACCAGCAGGTGTCACAAGTTATCCAAGAAGAGCACAAGTGCGCTGTGGGCAGGCGATGACCCCAGGAATTCTACCCGAAGGGTCTGCGTGGGCTATTTTGTCACCTTTCACTGTCTATCTGGTTGACCACCCAGTAACCCACACCCCTCCTGTACGAGGGGTTGTTGCAGAAGGGGACGAAGTCTTCCAAAGCCTTGGCAATTCAGCTCCCCTTTTCTTTGTCCAAGGACCTCGCAGAGCCCCTGGGCTTCTGCCTGCACTGTGCCTCCTGTCTTTCTCTCCTGCACTCTCTGGATGCCTCTACTTACTACCTCAAGGGCAACCACTAGTTGACCTCAGCACTCCAGCTCTTTTATTTTCATAACTACGTCAGCCAAAGTCAAGCCTTGATGGCTGCTTGCAACCATGCGATAGAGCTCTGTCTTTTGTAACTGACATAAAGGCTCTGGATCCCTCTTTTCCGAGAGCCACGATTTCCTGTCAGATCACTGCCATGGCCAAATGGGGCAACCGTGTCTGTATCATGACTCTTCTTTCTGCTGGCTATGGCTGATCATATCAGAAATGGTATCTCAGGGAGATGCTGGGCTGCAGCTAGGAAGTGAAGGGTGGAGAAGATTCAGGCAGGCTGAAGGGAGGGACAGGGAAGAGAATGAGGGAAGGCGGGAATAGAGAGTGGACAGCTAGGGCAGGACAGACACGACTCATGTAGGGGATAAGTAGCTGGCTTGACTGGCATTAACTGGGATTCTTACAGGAGCGTGCAAGTGGCTATGGAAGGAAGAAACAGATTGCAAGGTCTTAAAAGCCACTCTGATTCCATATTCCACACCCCAATTCCACCCTAAAAATGAACACAATGATATAGATGAGGGTTTTCCATTTTCAAAAG
>SJYW01047787.1:0-12936 GCA_006410735.1 Raphicerus campestris | reverse complement strand
ATACATGACCACAGGAAAAACCATAGCCTTGACTAGATGGACCTTAGTCGGCAAAGTAATGTCTCTGCTTTTGAATAGAAAACAAACTTTTGGTTACCTAAGGAGGAAGGATCAGGGAGGAAAAATTAGGAGGTTGGGATTGGCAAGTGTCCGACTCTTTGAGACTCTGTGGACTGCAGCACAGCCAGGCTTCGCTGTCCATCACCAACTCCTGGAGCTTGCTCAAACTCAGGTCCATCAAGTTGGTGATGCCATTGGGTCATGGACACTTAGTGTGGCAATGCATGCATAGGATCTTTTGAAAGAGGTGGCTATTATCTTCATTACCCCCACTATAGTTTGGTCTCAGGTCAAACAGCAGGGAGGGAACACAGTCCCACANTGATGCCATTGGGTCATGGACACTTAGTGTGGCAATGCATGCATAGGATCTTTTGAAAGAGGTGGCTATTATCTTCATTACCCCCACTATAGTTTGGTCTCAGGTCAAACAACAGGGAGGGAACACAGTCCCACACATCAACAGAAAACTGGATTAAAGATTTACTGAGCATGGCCCTGCCCATCAGAACAAGACCCAGTTTCCCCTACAGTCAGTCTCTCCCATCAGGAAGCTTCCATAAGCCTCTTACCTGGCCAAAGGCAGACAGAATGAAAACCACAATCACTGAAAACTAATCAAACTGATCACATGGACCACAACCTTGTCTAACTCAGTGAAACTATGAGCCATGCCAGGTAGGGCCACCCAAGACAGATGGGTCATGGTGGAGAGTTCTGACAAAAAGTGGTCCACTGGAGAAGGCAATGGCAAGCCACTTCAGTATTTTTGTGTTGAGAACCCCACGGATAGTATGAAAAGGCATATGCATAGTACCATATTTAAAATAGATTAACACTAAGAACTGGACAGCACAAGGAACTATATTCAATATCTTGTAATAACATAAAATGCAAAAGAATTTGAAAAAGATTCCCTGATATCCATCAGTCATCTATCTTATCTATATCTCAATTACTATGCTGTACATTTGAATCCATGTAAATCAACTATCCTTCAATTCCAAAAGAAAAAAATTTTTTTAATTCTGAAAAATTTTACTACACTTTATGATTATTGTTATGAAAAACCAATTATCCTGTCTTGTGGATATAATAGGGTGCTGGGTAGTAGAAATTTTTCTTTTAAAAAATCCAGATAAATCCTAGAAAACTTTGTATATTATAAATTTTAAAATGATTTAATTCTGTGAAGCTGAAGAGAGAAAAGATGAGTTGTCCCATCTTTTTAAAGTTCTTCCAGTGAAGAATTTTAAAAGAAAATGTAATGAGCTTAACATCAAAGAATGTCACCTGCTCACATAAAAACACTGCTTAATCCCCCCTCTTTCTTTTGAACTCCATTTCACAGTGATAGTTTGTGCATTGCATACTTGGTCATGTAATGGTCATAACAGTATATGGCAACTCCTTTGTCTGAAAAAGAAAAATAGCCCAGGAATATTAGATTTATTAATCACTAGCTAAAAGCAACTAATAATCAAAAAATTCTCTCAAATATAGAGATGTTTGAAGTTATGCCTAATTTTATTTTTTAAATAAATGTATTATTTTTAAAGTTTGTATTTATTTATTTTACTTAGCTGTAAAACAGGTCTTTATTGCTGTGCATGGGCTTTCTCTAATTTCAAGGGGTTCTCGTTGAGGTGGCTTCTCTTGTTGCAAAGTATGAGCTTCAGTAGTTGTGGCTCTCCAGCTCTTACCTGCCCTGCAGCATGTGGAATCTTCTGGGACCAGGGATCAGATCCATGTCCCCTGCATTTGCAGGCAGATTCTTAACCAATGGACCACCAGGGAAGTCCCTCCTAATTTGTAAAACATAAACTTGCTCTTAAAAGGAAAAATGCCACTGACTAAAGAAACCCTTTATCCCAGCCTGTGATAAAGCCTGAGAATTTAGGGCTTTACCCAGGAACACATGTTTCGTGATGTCCTCCTGAAAATTAATTGCAGCATCAGGAAAGCAAAACAGGTGAGGTGAACCACGCATGTGCCTTTGTCTTCAGACTTGGAATGTCTCCCCCTTAAGTTAGCTGTAGCTCTTTCTCCTGTCACTGTGTTATTACCCTTCTCTTTTGCACTCACAGCACTTTGAGTAGATTGAATTCAGAGGGTTTATAACGTGCTGCCTAACATTATCACCTTTAATTTACAAGCACATTTGGCATATTTATTAGAACTGGCCATTTCATGAAAAATATTTTTCCTCTAACATTACATATAAAATGCTATTTGTCAACAGGTGATGAATTAATCGTCATATTTAAATTCCTTTTGTGCATTTAGGCATATTAACATGTCTAATGCACTTCTATTTGAAGTGTGTAAATCTTTACATGCAATATTCCATTACCCAACATAATTCTGTTAAACTTTTTACATACATAAAAAGCTCACATTCATATTAAACAATTCTTTTCCAAAATAGAAAATGAGGACCTAACATAACAATGAAAAAATGTGCATTCCTATCAAAAGGGAGAACTGTCCATGTAATATAGCTACTTACTGTATTTAGATCGATAAGTAGATTTAAATCCAGCTAAAGTGGATGAATGTCACCTGGGCTTGTTCAGTACAGTGTACAAATGATTGCAGCTGTACCTTTAATCTGTCTTCTCTTTATCTCCTGAATCTGTGTAGGTCCACTCACTTTCTCTTACCTGAAATGCTATAGAAATGTGTCCCCCAGTTTCCAAGCCTCCAGGTTCATTTGGACTAATCTGTTCTCCACAGAGTTGACAGAGAGGCCTTTCTATATCTGACCTCACCAAGCCCCTGCTTGTTGGATCAACTCCTTCCCAGAGGCATAAGGCCTTTCATGGTCGTTTTCTGCCTTTTTCCCCAGCAACCTCTCCCTCCTTTGTCCTCATATGTTCCAGCCATATAGAACAACTTCAACCCTTTCTGCATCCCTTTTCACTCTTCTTGGTTAACTCCAGCTCACATTTTGAGATCCAACTCTCTGAAGCCTTTGCTGATTCCCAATCAAGCATTTACATTCCTTCTCTGAGTGGTGGCTCAGCTGGTAAAGAATCTACCTGCCATGTGGAAGACCTGGATTCAGTCCCTGTGTTGAGAAGATCCCCTGGAGAAGGGATCAGCTACCCACTCCAGTATTCTGGCCTGGAGAATTCCATGGACTGTATAGTCCATGGGGTCACAAAGTGTTGGACATGACTGAGCAACTTTCACTTTCAAGGTTCTGGAGCAACCCGTGTCTTCCTTTGCTGGGACCCTTACTGCAGTGTATTATGACCATCTGTGCTCTAATTTGTCCTTTAATTAGTCTGTGGGGATCTCAAGGGCAGGGACTATGATTTCATCCCATATCCCCAGCCCCCTAGCATGTAGTAGGAACTCAGGAACTTAATGAAATCTAACTAAGCTGGGCTTCTGAGATGGCTCAGAGGTTAAAGCATCTGCCTGCAATGAAAAAGACCTGGGTTCAATCCCTGGGTCAGGAAGATTCCCTGGAGAAGGAAATGGCAACCCACTCTAGTACTCTTGCCTGGAGAATCCCATGGATGGAGGAGCCTGGTGGGCTACAGTCCATGGGGTCGCAAAGAGTCGGACACGACTGAACGACTTCACCCAGAACCTTTTTGGAAGTAGACAAAGAACAAATGTAAATAAAAGATGGCCCTATCAATGCTTTGTATGAACAGAAAATAATTTATTAGGAATAACCGTGACTATAAGTATGACCAAAACAACAGATTCCCCTGTGTGGAAGGGCATGGGAAAGCTGCAGTTTCTCGATTTATGGGGTTTGGGGAAAAAGGATACAAGAAGGGAGCAGCTGGAACTAGAGCAGGAGTCAGAGCCCCACCCCTTGGTGAAGAGCAAAGGTGAGGCTCAGCATTTCAGACAGTGGTTCCTTTCTCCCGAGTGTGAGAGTCAGGATGCATGCTCCCAGCCTACCGTGGAGACCAACCTATGGAAACAGCTAAACCTTGAGTTTCTGAGTGGAATTCATGTTAGGAGGAAACCCTGAAAAGAGAACATGAACCTTGTTTCTTAATAATGATTTCTTCAGGTTGAGGAGAAGAGATGAAAAGGATGTGGAGCGGTCATGCCTGAAAGTGAAAACTGCTCAGTTGCGTCCAAATCTTTGCAACCCCATGGACTATACAGTCCATGCAATTCTCCAGATCAGAATGCTGGAGCGGATAGGCTTTCCCTTCTCCAGGGGATCTTCACAACCTAGGGATCGAACCCAGGTCTCCTGCATTGTAGGCAGATGCTTTACCAGCTGAGCCACCAGGGAAGTCCAAGAATACTGGCATAGGTAGCCTATCCCTTCACGGGATCTTCCCAACCCAGGAATCAAACCAGGGTCTCTTGCATTGCAGGTGGATTCTTTACCATCTGAGCTATCATGGGGCAAACCACACCTCATCTATCTGCTCCACAGGTGGGTCTTTCTCTAAACGGATAGATTGTTAAAACTATTTCTTTTTCTAATTTGGAACCCAAGTTTTTAAAATTAATTTTTGATTTACATGCAGGAATATTCATTATTTGGTCTACTTTTATGTAAGTTTTGCCAAATGCATAGAGTCATGTAAACACCACCATAATCAAGTTACCAAATGGTTTCCATGCCCCCTGTTCCCTAAAATTAGCTTGTGCTACCCATTTCTGGTTACACTCTTCCTCACCTTTGACCTCTTGCAACCGCTGATCTTTTGTTCATACTTTTAGTTTTGCTTTTCCAGAATATCACTGAATGGAATTACGCACTATATAGCCTTGTGAGACTGGCATCTTTCACTCTGTATATGCATTTAAGAGTCATGTATAAAGTTGCTTGAAACAATGTGTTGAAGCACAAGTATTTTCCCTCATCAATTTCCTTTACTGAAATCCTAACCCCCAGCACCTCAGAATGTGACGTGGGATAGGATCCATTCTTTGACTTCTACCAAAAGGATAAAAATTCAAGACACATTCAATACACTTTCTTTGAGGCTTTTGGGGACACAGGAGGGACTTCCATCATAATATTAAGTGAATACATCAAGTTGAATTTATTCATTTTCTTCTTAAGAGTCCCCCCATACCCTCCCTACCATAGGAGATTATTTCTCACTAGTTTCGTCTTCTCTGCCTGCCCTGCCTCAGGCCATCCTCCTGGCTTCTCTGTCTTCCTTTTGTTTTATTTNCAGTATTTTTGTGTTGAGAACCCCACGGATAGTATGAAAAGGCATATGCATAGTACCATATTTAAAATAGATTAACACTAAGAACTGGACAGCACAAGGAACTATATTCAATATCTTGTAATAACATAAAATGCAAAAGAATTTGAAAAAGATTCCCTGATATCCATCAGTCATCTATCTTATCTATATCTCAATTACTATGCTGTACATTTGAATCCATGTAAATCAACTATCCTTCAATTCCAAAAGAAAAAAAATTTTTTAATTCTGAAAAATTTTACTACACTTTATGATTATTGTTATGAAAAACCAATTATCCTGTCTTGTGGATATAATAGGGTGCTGGGTAGTAGAAATTTTTCTTTTAAAAAATCCAGATAAATCCTAGAAAACTTTGTATATTATAAATTTTAAAATGATTTAATTCTGTGAAGCTGAAGAGAGAAAAGATGAGTTGTCCCATCTTTTTAAAGTTCTTCCAGTGAAGAATTTTAAAAGAAAATGTAATGAGCTTAACATCAAAGAATGTCACCTGCTCACATAAAAACACTGCTTAATCCCCCTTCTTTCTTTTGAACTCCATTTCACAGTGATAGTTTGTGCATTGTATACTTGGTCATGTAATGGTTATAACAGTATATGGCAACTCCTTTGTCTGAAAAAGAAAAATAGCCCAGGAATATTAGATTTATTAATCACTAGCTAAAAGCAACTAATAATCAAAAAATTCTCTCAAATACAGAGATGTTTGAAGTTATGCCTAATTTTATTTTTAAAATAAATGTATTATTTTTAAAGTTTGTATTTATTTATTTTACTTAGCTGTAAAACAGGTCTTTGTTGCTGTGCATGGGCTTTCTCTAATTTCAAGGGGTTCTCGTTGAGGTGGCTTCTCTTGTTGCAAAGTACGAGCTTCAGTAGTTGTGGCTCTCCAGCTCTTACCTGCCCTGCAGCATGTGGAATCTTCTGGGACCAGGGATCAGATCCATGTCCCCTGCATTTGCAGGCAGATTCTTAACCAATGGACCACCAGGGAAGTCCCTCCTAATTTGTAAAACATAAACTTGCTCTTAAAAGGAAAAATGCCACTGACTAAAGAAACCCTTTATCCCAGCCTGTGATAAAGCCTGAGAATTTAGGGCTTTACCCAGGAACACATGTTTCGTGATGTCCTCCTGAAAATTAATTGCAGCATCAGGAAAGCAAAACAGGTGAGGTGAACCACGCATGTGCCTTTGTCTTCAGACCTGGAATGTCTCCCCCTTAAGTTAGCTGTAGCTCTTTCTCCTGTCACTGTGTTATTACCCTTCTCTTTTGCACTCACAGCACTTTGAGTAGATTGAATTCAGAGGGTTTATAACGTGCTGCCTAACATTATCACCTTTAATTTACAAGCACATTTGGCATATTTATTAGAACTGGCCATTTCATGAAAAATATTTTTCCTCTAACATTACATATAAAATGCTATTTGTCAACAGGTGATGAATTAATCGTCATATTTAAATTCCTTTTGTGCATTTAGGCATATTAACATGTCTAATGCACTTCTATTTGAAGTGTGTAAATCTTTACATGCAATATTCCATTACCCAACATAATTCTGTTAAACTTTTTACATACATAAAAAGCTCACATTCATATTAAACAATTCTTTTCCAAAATAGAAAATGAGGACCTAACATAACAATGAAAAAATGTGCATTCCTATCAAAAGGGAGAACTGTCCATGTAATATAGCTACTTACTGTATTTAGATCGATAAGTAGATTTAAATCCAGCTAAAGTGGATGAATGTCACCTGGGCTTGTTCAGTACAGTGTACAAATGATTGCAGCTGTACCTTTAATCTGTCTTCTCTTTATCTCCTGAATCTGTGTAGGTCCACTCACTTTCTCTTACCTGAAATGCTACAGAAATGTGTCCCCCAGTTTCCAAGCCTCCAGGTTCATTTGGACTAATCTGTTCTCCACAGAGTTGACAGAGAGGCCTTTCTATATCTGACCTCACCAAGCCCCTGCTTGTTGGATCAACTCCTTCCCAGAGGCATAAGGCCTTTCATGGTCGTTTTCTGCCTTTTTCCCCAGCAACCTCTCCCTCCTTTGTCCTCATATGTTCCAGCCATATAGAACAACTTCAACCCTTTCTGCATCCCTTTTCACTCTTCTTGGTTAACTCCAGCTCACATTTTGAGATCCAACTCTCTGAAGCCTTTGCTGATTCCCAATCAAGCATTTACATTCCTTCTCTGAGTGGTGGCTCAGCTGGTAAAGAATCTACCTGCCATGTGGAAGACCTGGATTCAGTCCCTGTGTTGAGAAGATCCCCTGGAGAAGGGATCAGCTACCCACTCCAGTATTCTGGCCTGGAGAATTCCATGGACTGTATAGTCCATGGGGTCACAAAGTGTTGGACATGACTGAGCAACTTTCACTTTCAAGGTTCTGGAGCAACCCATGTCTTCCTCTGCTGGGACCCTTACTGCAGTGTATTATGACCATCTGTGCTCTCATTTGTCCTTTAATTAGTCTGTGGGGATCTCAAGGGCAGGGACTATGATTTCATCCCATATCCCCAGCCCCCTAGCATGTAGTAGGAACTCAGGAACTTAATGAAATCTAACTAAGCTGGGCTTCTGAGATGGCTCAGAGGTTAAAGCATCTGCCTGCAATGAAAAAGACCTGGGTTCAATCCCTGGGTCAGGAAGATTCCCTGGAGAAGGAAATGGCAACCCACTCTAGTACTCTTGCCTGGAGAATCCCATGGATGGAGGAGCCTGGTGGGCTACAGTCCATGGGGTCGCAAAGAGTCGGACACGACTGAACGACTTCACCCAGAACCTTTTTGGAAGTAGACAAAGAACAAATGTAAATAAAAGATGGCCCTATCAATGCTTTGTATGAACAGAAAATAATTTATTAGGAATAACCGTGACTATAAGTATGACCAAAACAACAGATTCCCCTGTGTGGAAGGGCATGGGAAAGCTGCAGTTTCTCGATTTATGGGGTTTGGGGAAAAAGGATACAAGAAGGGAGCAGCTGGAACTAGAGCAGGAGTCAGAGCCCCACCCCTTGGTGAAGAGCAAAGGTGAGGCTCAGCATTTCAGACAGTGGTTCCTTTCTCCCGAGTGTGAGAGTCAGGATGCATGCTCCCAGCCTACCGTGGAGACCAACCTATGGAAACAGCTAAACCTTGAGTTTCTGAGTGGAATTCATGTTAGGAGGAAACCCTGAAAAGAGAACATGAACCTTGTTTCTTAATAATGATTTCTTCAGGTTGAGGAGAAGAGATGAAAAGGATGTGGAGCGGTCATGCCTGAAAGTGAAAACTGCTCAGTTGCGTCCAAATCTTTGCAACCCCATGGACTATACAGTCCATGCAATTCTCCAGATCAGAATGCTGGAGCGGATAGGCTTTCCCTTCTCCAGGGGATCTTCACAACCTAGGGATCGAACCCAGGTCTCCTGCATTGTAGGCAGATGCTTTACCAGCTGAGCCACCAGGGAAGTCCAAGAATACTGGCATAGGTAGCCTATCCCTTCACGGGATCTTCCCAACCCAGGAATCAAACCAGGGTCTCTTGCATTGCAGGTGGATTCTTTACCATCTGAGCTATCATGGGGCAAACCACACCTCATCTATCTGCTCCACAGGTGGGTCTTTCTCTAAACGGATAGATTGTTAAAACTATTTCTTTTTCTAATTTGGAACCCAAGTTTTTAAAATTAATTTTTGATTTACATGCAGGAATATTCATTATTTGGTCTACTTTTATGTAAGTTTTGCCAAATGCATAGAGTCATGTAAACACCACCATAATCAGGTTACCAAATGGTTTCCATGCCCCCTGTTCCCTAAAATTAGCTTGTGCTACCCATTTCTGGTTACACTCTTCCTCACCTTTGACCTCTTGCAACCGCTGATCTTTTGTTCATACTTTTAGTTTTGCTTTTCCAGAATATCACTGAATGGAATTACGCACTATATAGCCTTGTGAGACTGGCATCTTTCACTCTGTATATGCATTTAAGAGTCATGTATAAAGTTGCTNACCATAATCAAGTTACCAAATGGTTTCCATGCCCCCTGTTCCCTAAAATTACCTTGTGCTACCCATTTCTGGTTACATTCTTCCTCTCCTTTGACTTCTTGCAACCGCTGATCTTTTGTTCATACTTTTAGTTTTGCTTTTCCAGAATATCACTGAATGGAATTACACACTATATAGCCTTGTGAGACTGGCATCTTTCACTCTGTATATGCATTTAAGAGTCATGTATAAAGTTGCTTGAAACAATGTGTTGAAGCACAAGTATTTTCCCTCATCAATTTCCTTTACTGAAATCCTAACCCCCAGCACCTCAGAATGTGACGTGGGATAGGATCCATTCTTTGACTTCTACCAAAAGGATAAAAATTCAAGACACATTCAATACACTTTCTTTGAGGCTTTTGGGGACACAGGAGGGACTTCCATCATAATATTAAGTGAATACATCAAGTTGAATTTATTCATTTTCTTCTTAAGAGTCCCCCCATACCCTCCCTACCATAGGAGATTATTTCTCACTAGTTTCGTCTTCTCTGCCTGCCCTGCCTCAGGCCATCCTCCTGGCTTCTCTGTCTTCCTTTTGTTTTATTTTCTTCTTTCTCCTTCATCACCGAAAGAGCAACTTTAATTCTCCCTTTCTACCTTAGCTCCTGGGTCCTCTGGGTTTCATCATCTCCCCCTCACAGCTTATTGAGGGATTTTCCCCAGCAGATAGTTTACTCCTGAAGAAGAATTCTGATGTTAGCTGTTCAGATTATCTTTTTAGTCCCCTTCTCAAAATATGATAATCACAAAATGCTTTGAGATTCTTAGAAGTCTCCTTACTCTTAACAAAATGATAAGACATATTTTGACTGATGGCATATATGTCTCAGAAGATGCATATTTGTTTAAATTGCCATGCAAAGTCTGCCCTATTTTAAATGCTTTATAAAGACTTCACTGACCAGATAATCTCTGGCAGAATGAAGTGGAAAAAAAAAATGAAAATTTAATCTAGTATCTAGAAAACTAAAGAGAAAAAAATTACATTTTATGTCAGAGAATAATTCACCTCTCTTTGTGTTCCATAATCCACATTCCTAGCATCATGCATGGTGTGTTGAGGACTCTTAACTAGTTTTACAGTCTGCAAGGGGGAAGGGAGGGTATCAGATCCTGATCTGCCAATCAGCATTGCAGTGATGGTTAGGCTCCTTCTGGAGTCAGAGTCTTTATGGGTGTTGGCACAGGCCCCCATGGGCATCATTATTTGGCCATTTCTTTTTGGTGTCCTGAACACTTCTGCACCTCTCCTTTCCTCATGGGTTCTCAGTGCTCCCCATTTGATCCCAGGCCAAAAGCTTGTTTACGAGGTCAAGGAAAGAAGAGAAACAGAAATATGGTAGAGACATGGAACAGCTGTTTCTAAGAAGGGAGTTCTCAAGAAGGACAAGTTAACAGAGCAAAAGAGAAGGCACGTATGTTTTGTTCAAGGGGCAGAAGGAGCGGGGGTGAGTAACGTCTGTAAAGATGATGATTTGCTCAGGCCGACTTCCTTTACTGCATGAGGAAGAGGTTTCTTGAATATGTGAAGATGATGCTTTTTGGAAATAAGAAGACAGAGAAAGTGGAATCACAGGGTTCTCCCTCCTTTGTTCAAAGAGCTCTAACTTTCTATGTATCTTCACTCACCCCTTTATCACACACCTGTTAAAACACACAGTGTTTTCATTTAACTGCAGAGCCCAGAGACTCTAAAGCTACCTGGGCATGTTTTCTCAGAGCACTTGGAAAATTATCCGGCTGGGAAGGAGAGATTGCGGTGGCAGCACAGGCCTGACTGTGGGGCCTGCCTGAGGCGCCCAAGACACTGCTCAGTCTCCCTTGCGAAGGGCCTAGCCCTGCTCCCTGGGGCAGCTCACTGACATGCCACACCTCTGGCTTTCAGAGAGGCTGCTTTTGCCTTCATATACACAGTATATTCTCTCCCTGCTGGAAATTTCTCTGGGAGGTCATCTGTTTGAATAAAAGCCCAATAACTTTATTTAATTTGGGTCAGCATGAAAACTTTTGCACAAGAAAATGTCATTTTGTATCTACTTCCATTTCAGTTCAGTTCAGTTGCTCAGTCGCGTCCAACTCTTTGCGACCCCATGAATCGCAGCACGCCAGGCCTCCCTGTTCATCACCCACTCCCATTTAAGGACCGCATAAATTTAAAGTCACCAAACCGTATGTTCAGAGGCTCAGTCTTGTCTGACTCTTTGCAACTCCATGGACTGTAACCCTTCAAGCTCCTCTGTCCATGTTTTTTCCCAGTCAAGAAAACGAGTGGGTTGCCATTTTCTCTTCCGGGGATATTCCTGACCCAGGGATCCAACTCGCATCTCTTACATCTCCAGCACTGGCAGACAGGNATGGACTGTAACCCTTCAAGCTCCTCTGTCCATGTTTTTTCCCAGTCAAGAAAACGAGTGGGTTGCCATTTTCTCTTCCGGGGATATTCCTGACCCAGGGATCCAACTTGCATCTCTTGCATCTCCAGCACTGGCAGACAGGTTCTTCACCACTGAGCCACCTTTTGCTTGCAATAAGTGTCCTTGTTGAACACCAAACCCAGTACTGTCTGCTTCCAGCCTTGATGAGCCCCAGAGTGTGTGAGTATGAGAGAAGGGAGGATTGCCCTCCTGTGACATCTCACCATGTCCTGCTTATGTTTCCATCTTCCTGTTACAACTTTTTGTTGTAACATCCTCCCTATAACCTCTTCTCATAATTTTCAAGAGCAGTATTTTCTATGTTGTCTTTAGTATTATATTTTAGGGTAGTAATGATAAAGAGGATCTTTTATGTGACCTCTTCAATTTAGCTGAGAAAATGGACACCCATATTAACATTTTAAAAATTAGAAACTGCCGTTTAAGAATTCAGTTAGATTATTTTATCACCTGTTTCTCTCTAGCTGCTGATTTCTCCTTCAAATTCCATTATTGTCAGACCATGCAAGCACCCTTGGAGCTCTCTCTGTTTTGAATAATCCATGGTGTGTGCTTTCATTTCATTTTGTTGATTGTGTTTAAAGAGTTAGTTCAAGAGAATCCCAGACTTCCTGTGCACCCACACATTCAACTCTTTTCAGCTTCTTAAATTTCCATTCCCTTCATTTTTGAACATAAATATGGGATACTTGGGCTTCCTTGGTGGCTCAGACGGTAAAGAATCTGCCTGCAATGCAGGAAACCTGGGTTCAGTCCCTAGTCTGAAAGATCCCCTGGAGGAGGGCATGACAACCCACTCCAATATTCTTGCCTGGAGAATCCCATAGACAGAGTAGCCTGGTGGGCTATAGTCCATGGCATTGCAGATAGTTGGACACGACTGAGCAACTAACACATGAGCCATTTAAAATGGGAATAAAACCACCATATGACCCAGAAATCCCATTCCTAGTCATATACCCTGAGGAAATCAAAATTGAAAAGGACGTTTATCCCATTGTTCAATGCAGCACTACTTACAATAGCTAGAACATGGAAGCAACCTAGATGTCCACCAACAGATGAATGGATAAAGAAGTTATGGTATATATACACAATGGAATATCAGTCATAAAAAGGGACACATCTGAGTCAGTTCTAATGAGGGAGATGAACCTAAAACCTATTATACAGA
>SJYW01047780.1:0-26429 GCA_006410735.1 Raphicerus campestris | reverse complement strand
GCATACAGATTTCTCAAGAGGCAGGTCAGGTGGTCTGGTATTCCCATCTCTTTCAGAATTTTCCACAGTTTATTGTGGATAGATGTCCTATATTTAACACTAGGCTCTATTCAGAGTTTCATGGCTTTATTCTAGCTTCTATATTAATAATCATGACTTGTTTCATTGTTTCCGATCATGCACACACAAATTAAGGAGAAAAAAGTATATGACTTTTTCCCCTCCCAAACATTATCCATATTTAAAAACTATGATTATTTATGTAAAAAGTAATTGCAATATTGTGATTAATAAAAAATACATATATGGTCTTTCAGATGACCAGGGTATATTTCTCATATATATTTGGTCTTCTTCCAGAGTTCCTGGCTCAGCTCCCAAAACACTTGGAATTTCCCAAGTGTGGAGAGGGATTTAGGTGTTTTTTTCTGTGTTAATGAGGTGACTTTTGGACCCCCATCTAAGGATGGGGGCTGATTGTCTAGGGAGCCAGTCCCCTGACTAGAGGGTTGGAACTTTCAGTCCCTACCTCTTGAGGAGAGAAAGTGTGGTGTGAGGAGCTGGAGGTTAAATCACCAGAGGCCAATGATTTAATCAACTGTGTCTAGGTAATGAAGCTTTCTGCTCCTGCTGTTCAGTCCCTAAATCATGTCTGACTCTTTGCAACCCCATGGACTGTGGCACACCAGGTTCCATAGGGTTCTCCAGGCAAGGATCCTGGAGTGGGTTGCCATTTTCTTCTACAGGGACCTCCTCTGACCAGGGATGGAACTCGTGTCCCCTGCTTTGGCAGACAGATTCTTTACTTCTGAACCATCAGGGAAGCCCAGTGATGAAGCCTTTGAGAAACCCTGAAAGGATAGGGGTTGGAGCGCTTCCAGATTAGGGACACCTGCAGGGGCTGGGATAAGAGTGTGCCTGGGGAGGACATGGAAGCTCTGTGTCCTTTCCCCAGGCCTCGCCCTAGGACTCTCTTCTGCCTGGCGGTTCCTGAGTTATATCCTTTCATAATAAATTGGTAGTTATGGGGTAGGGGTGGGAGAGGGGGATTCAGGACCTCTTTCAGTTTCCAAGAGTGGCTTCTTGTCTAATGTTGTGGTCTGGGTGCAGGTTGGAAAAGAACTTCTAGACATGAGACAGAATGAGAGGGAAATAAAGTTTATTAGAACGGGAGACCCTGTCAACAGTAGGCCAGCACAAGGGAGAACCAACGTTGAACAGGGGTCCTTAGTTCACTTTTATACCCAGGGCACAAGGAGTGGGATGGGGTCTTCCAGGTGATTTGCTGATTGGATGAGGCATATATACTGCATGGGGGAAGAGGAAGGCAAATGCCTTCTCCCTGTGGGCTAGGAGGGGGGACAGGTTATACTGCTCAGGAGGAACTGAAATACCGTTAATAATTACAACATTGGGGAGGGAAGGATGATAAAGTCTGGTTTTTCTGTTCTTGCATCCCAAGACTGTCCTTGGTTTTATCTGCTCTTTCATCCTTGGATCACCACATCTAACACTTGGAAATGAATTGTCCGAAGAGAGATACATACTGATAAAGCAAAAGACTTTACTGAAAAGGGTACAGCAGCAAGGCCAGTGAGCCCAGGAGGCGTGGCTTGCAGCCTCAGGGTTTAAGGTAATAGGATTAGTTTCCCCAGTTGTCCCCTCCCAAGTTCTTCCGGTCTGGTAGCAGCTTGTCTGCCCCGTGTTCTTTATCAGGACCTCCTGTTGATCATGCCTCATTGGGGTGAGTGGTTTCCATCCATGGTTCCTTAACAATCCAGTAAGTTAAATATCTCTCTGAGTTCTGTGAGTCGCCCTAGCAAATTAATTGAACATGAGGACGGGGGTCATGGGAATGTCTGATGTATAGCCAGTCGGTCAGAAGCACAAGTAGCTGGGCTTAGGATTGGTGTCTGAGGTAGAGGGTGGTCTTGTGGGACTGAGCCCTTTACTGGTGGAATCTGATTCTATCTCTGGGATAGACAGTGTTAGAATTGAGTTGAGTTGAATTCTTGAATGCCTTGGTGGTGTCTGAGAATTGCTTGTTCAAGTGGAGAAGCCTACGCACACACGCGAGTGCGTGCACACATGCACATGCATACACACGCATGTGCACACACACAGAATTGAAACAGTGTCAGACTTTATTTTGGGGGGCTCCAAAATTCCTGCAGATGATGACTGCAACCATGAAATTAGAAGACCCTTACTCCTTGGAAGAAAAGTTATGACCAACCTAGACAGCATATTCAAAAGCAGAGACCTTACTTTGTAGACTAAGGTCCGTCTAGTCAAGGCTATGGTTTTTCCTGTGGTCATGTATGGATGTGAGAGTTGGACTGTGAAGAAGGCTGAGTGCCAAAGAATTGATGCTTTTGAACTGTGGGGTTGGAGAAGACTGTTGAGAGTCCCTTGGCCTGCAAGGAGATCCAACCAGTCCATTCTGAAGGAGATCAACCCTGGGATTTCTTTGGAAGGAATGATGCTGAAGCTGAAACTCCAGTACTTTGGCCACCTCATGCAAAGAGTTGACTCATTGGAAAAGACTCTGATGCTGGGAGGGATTGGGGGCAGGAGGAGAAGGGGATGACAGAGGATGAGATGGCTGGATGGCATCACTGACTCAATGGACGTGAGTCTGAGTGAACTCCGAGAGATGGTGATGAACAGGGAGGCCTGGTGTGCTGCGATTCATGGGGTCGCAAAGAGTCGGACATGACTGAGCGACTGAACTGAACTGAACCCAGGAGAGTAACACAGCTCTAAGGCATATATTCATTAGGGTGATGCTTGCTGTTATAATAAAAACCCTACAAATATTGATGGTTTATTAAAAACTTCTAGCTTACATGGCAGTCGAGTGTGGGTATTCTATGTTAACACAAGTTCTTTTGCCCTATTCACAGTGAGACCAAACAAACTCAAATGTCAGAGTTTGAAGCAGAGAAAAGTTTGTTGCAAGGTCACGCAAGGCCCGAGCACCCTGAAGGGTTTTGCCAAAGCACTTTTAAAAGCCAGATGAAGGAGAGAGANCCATCTATTTCCCATGAAGTGATGGGACCAGATGCCATGATCTTCGTTTTCTGAATGTTGAGCTTTAAGCCAACTTTTTCACTCTCCTCTTTCACTTTCATCAAGAGGCTTTTTAGTTCCTCTCCACTTTCTGCCATAAGGGTGGTGTCATCTGCATATCTGAGGTTATTGATATTTCTCCTGGCAATCTTGATTCCAACTTGTGTTTCTTCCAGCCCAGCGTTTCTCATGATGTACTCTGCACATAAGTTAAATAAGCAGGGTGACAATATACAGCCTTGACATACTCCTTTTCCTACTTGGAACCAGTCTGTTGTTCCATGTCCAGTTCTAACTATTGCTTCCTGACTTGCATACAGATTTCTCAAGAGGCAGGTCAGGTGGTCTGGTATTCCCATCTCTTTCAGAATTTTCCACAGTTTATTGTGGATAGATGTCCTATATTTAACACTAGGCTCTATTCAGAGTTTCATGGCTTTATTCTAGCTTCTATATTAATAATCATGACTTGTTTCATTGTTTCCGATCATGCACACACAAATTAAGGAGAAAAAAGTATATGACTTTTTCCCCTCCCAAACATTATCCATATTTAAAAACTATGATTATTTATGTAAAAAGTAATTGCAATATTGTGATTAATAAAAAATACATATATGGTCTTTCAGATGACCAGGGTATATTTCTCATATATATTTGGTCTTCTTCCAGAGTTCCTGGCTCAGCTCCCAAAACACTTGGAATTTCCCAAGTGTGGAGAGGGATTTAGGTGTTTTTTTCTGTGTTAATGAGGTGACTTTTGGACCCCCATCTAAGGATGGGGGCTGATTGTCTAGGGAGCCAGTCCCCTGACTAGAGGGTTGGAACTTTCAGTCCCTACCTCTTGAGGAGAGAAAGTGTGGTGTGAGGAGCTGGAGGTTAAATCACCAGAGGCCAATGATTTAATCAACTGTGTCTAGGTAATGAAGCTTTCTGCTCCTGCTGTTCAGTCCCTAAATCATGTCTGACTCTTTGCAACCCCATGGACTGTGGCACACCAGGTTCCATAGGGTTCTCCAGGCAAGGATCCTGGAGTGGGTTGCCATTTTCTTCTACAGGGACCTCCTCTGACCAGGGATGGAACTCGTGTCCCCTGCTTTGGCAGACAGATTCTTTACTTCTGAACCATCAGGGAAGCCCAGTGATGAAGCCTTTGAGAAACCCTGAAAGGATAGGGGTTGGAGCGCTTCCAGATTAGGGACACCTGCAGGGGCTGGGATAAGAGTGTGCCTGGGGAGGACATGGAAGCTCTGTGTCCTTTCCCCAGGCCTCGCCCTAGGACTCTCTTCTGCCTGGCGGTTCCTGAGTTATATCCTTTCATAATAAATTGGTAGTTATGGGGTAGGGGTGGGAGAGGGGGATTCAGGACCTCTTTCAGTTTCCAAGAGTGGCTTCTTGTCTAATGTTGTGGTCTGGGTGCAGGTTGGAAAAGAACTTCTAGACATGAGACAGAATGAGAGGGAAATAAAGTTTATTAGAACGGGAGACCCTGTCAACAGTAGGCCAGCACAAGGGAGAACCAACGTTGAACAGGGGTCCTTAGTTCACTTTTATACCCAGGGCACAAGGAGTGGGATGGGGTCTTCCAGGTGATTTGCTGATTGGATGAGGCATATATACTGCATGGGGGAAGAGGAAGGCAAATGCCTTCTCCCTGTGGGCTAGGAGGGGGGACAGGTTATACTGCTCAGGAGGAACTGAAATACCGTTAATAATTACAACATTGGGGAGGGAAGGATGATAAAGTCTGGTTTTTCTGTTCTTGCATCCCAAGACTGTCCTTGGTTTTATCTGCTCTTTCATCCTTGGATCACCACATCTAACACTTGGAAATGAATTGTCCGAAGAGAGATACATACTGATAAAGCAAAAGACTTTACTGAAAAGGGTACAGCAGCAAGGCCAGTGAGCCCAGGAGGCGTGGCTTGCAGCCTCAGGGTTTAAGGTAATAGGATTAGTTTCCCCAGTTGTCCCCTCCCAAGTTCTTCCGGTCTGGTAGCAGCTTGTCTGCCCCGTGTTCTTTATCAGGACCTCCTGTTGATCATGCCTCATTGGGGTGAGTGGTTTCCATCCATGGTTCCTTAACAATCCAGTAAGTTAAATATCTCTCTGAGTTCTGTGAGTCGCCCTAGCAAATTAATTGAACATGAGGACGGGGGTCATGGGAATGTCTGATGTATAGCCAGTCGGTCAGAAGCACAAGTAGCTGGGCTTAGGATTGGTGTCTGAGGTAGAGGGTGGTCTTGTGGGACTGAGCCCTTTACTGGTGGAATCTGATTCTATCTCTGGGATAGACAGTGTTAGAATTGAGTTGAGTTGAATTCTTGAATGCCTTGGTGGTGTCTGAGAATTGCTTGTTCAAGTGGAGAAGCCTACGCACACACGCGAGTGCGTGCACACATGCACATGCATACACACGCATGTGCACACACACAGAATTGAAACAGTGTCAGACTTTATTTTGGGGGGCTCCAAAATTCCTGCAGATGATGACTGCAACCATGAAATTAGAAGACCCTTACTCCTTGGAAGAAAAGTTATGACCAACCTAGACAGCATATTCAAAAGCAGAGACCTTACTTTGTAGACTAAGGTCCGTCTAGTCAAGGCTATGGTTTTTCCTGTGGTCATGTATGGATGTGAGAGTTGGACTGTGAAGAAGGCTGAGTGCCAAAGAATTGATGCTTTTGAACTGTGGGGTTGGAGAAGACTGTTGAGAGTCCCTTGGCCTGCAAGGAGATCCAACCAGTCCATTCTGAAGGAGATCAACCCTGGGATTTCTTTGGAAGGAATGATGCTGAAGCTGAAACTCCAGTACTTTGGCCACCTCATGCAAAGAGTTGACTCATTGGAAAAGACTCTGATGCTGGGAGGGATTGGGGGCAGGAGGAGAAGGGGATGACAGAGGATGAGATGGCTGGATGGCATCACTGACTCAATGGACGTGAGTCTGAGTGAACTCCGAGAGATGGTGATGAACAGGGAGGCCTGGTGTGCTGCGATTCATGGGGTCGCAAAGAGTCGGACATGACTGAGCGACTGAACTGAACTGAACCCAGGAGAGTAACACAGCTCTAAGGCATATATTCATTAGGGTGATGCTTGCTGTTATAATAAAAACCCTACAAATATTGATGGTTTATTAAAAACTTCTAGCTTACATGGCAGTCGAGTGTGGGTATTCTATGTTAACACAAGTTCTTTTGCCCTATTCACAGTGAGACCAAACAAACTCAAATGTCAGAGTTTGAAGCAGAGAAAAGTTTGTTGCAAGGTCACGCAAGGCCCGAGCACCCTGAAGGGTTTTGCCAAAGCACTTTTAAAAGCCAGATGAAGGAGAGAGATTTGCAGGGTATGTGATCAGAATTGTGCACAATTCTCTGGCTGATGGTGAGATAGCAGGGTAGTGTCACAGGGGTTAAAGTTATCAGTCATCAGGCTCCTGGAGGCCTGGGGCTGTGTGCTCTTGGTTGTGAAGTAGTTAATATCTTTATTTGTTAAAGTGGTAGAGGTTTTTACATCTGAAAACAACTCAGGAAACGTACATCAAATACTATTCTCTAGGTATTTCAGAGTCCCTTGGACTGATAGGAGATCAAACTAGTCACTCCTAAAGGAAATCAATCCTGAATATTCATTGGAAGAATTGATGCTGAAGCTGAAGCTCCAGTAATTTGGCTGCCTGATGTGAAGAACTGACTCATTAGAAAAAGACTCATGATGGGAAAGATTGAAGGCAGGAGGAGAGGGGATGACAGAGGATGAGATGGTTGGATGGCATCATTGACTCAATGGAGATGAGTTTGAGCAAGCTCCGGGAGATGGTGAGGGGGGACAGGGAAGTCTGGCATGATGCAGTCCATGGGGTCACAAAGAGTCAGACATGACTGAGCAACTGAATAACAACAAAGGTATTTTGGAGAGGAACTAAAGCAGAAGATGTAGGAGAAGGCCTGTCCCAGGAAGGCCCGTGGGGTCTGCTCAGTTGCACTTGACGGGAGGACAGATAGCTTTTCACGTGGTGAACTGAGGAGCAGCCTCTCCCTGTCTTGTCTTCCTCCCTTCTTTAGGGCCTTGGGCCCTTCACTTCCACTTTGGTTTTCGTTCTCTTAATGAGAACTAGTTATAGAGCCCACCATAGACACAAGGTGGCTGGGAAAAGTCGTCCATGGCCAGACAGTTCTTCCCTGACCCTGAGCTCCTTCTGGAGGTGTTGGGCACCAGCTGCAGGAGCACGTGATTTAATCCTCGTAGAGGTAGATGGCAAGCACCCTCGGCAAGTGCCAATTTGTAGTTGACATACCACTGGCCACAGTGACTGGATGAGTGGTGGGCATATCATATAATTCAGGCCAGTGGGAAAAGTGAATCCTCAGACTTGGGCTAGCATAGTCAGTAGACCCTCCCTTTCATTTTGTGTGTGGGTTTGTAAAATCTGGAACAGTGCTGCCATTTTGCTATCCTGAGAAAGCCAGCTTGAGTGTGTGTCTGTGTCTGTGTGTGTGTCTGTGTGTGTGTTTAGAGTAGGGTGGGATGGCTGCTTGAAGCCAGATGATAAAGCCAATGCTTGGAAAGCAGAGCCCCTGAAAGAAATAAAAACCTGATTTTTGGTGATCTTATTGTTGGGACTGGATTATCCCTAGCCTGCAACTCACTCTCTGTCTTGGATTTTCACTTACATTAGTCGATTGATTCCCATTATTAAGGCAATTTGAGTTTGCTTCATTGTGATTGAAAATATACTAGTCAATATGGACCATTTTGGTTTTATAAAAATATCAAGGAAGTTTGGTCAAGCATAAAGGTGACCATAGATAATTTTTCAATATTTTCAGAGAAGACATTATAATAGATAGTTGAAGTCATGTTGCATATTTAATTTAATCCTGCTTTTTTTTCCTCTTAGCTTGATTTGTAATCCTCTCTCCATGTCATTAAATGCTTACTGTAAACATTATTTAAAATGGGTTCAATTTATGTAATGCCAAAACATCAGGTCTTGTCCATCATTCCAGGCAAGAAGTTAGTCCAGTGGATTGTTTGGTGTCATATATAGAAAACAATTGGCTGGTTAACTGGTGTTTTGATTATGGCTGAATTGGCTCAGTGTTGGCATCATGTAGACTGGATGTTATGGCTGGATACAGAGGTTAAACAGAGCCAGTTACAGGGAAAAGCAATAAAAACAAGTGCAATTTTAAAAAATGGGTTCATATTCTAGTTGGTTCAGTTCAGTTCAGTTGCTCAGTCGTGTCCGACTCTTTGCGACCCCATGAATCGCAGCACGCCAGGCCTCCCTGTTCATTACCATCTCTCGGAGTTCACTCAGACTCACGTCCATTGAGTCAGTAATGCCATCCAGCCATCTCATCCTCTGTTGTCCCCTTCTCCTCCTGCCCCCAGTCCCTCCCAGCATCAGAGTCTTTTCCAATGAGTCAACTCTTCTCATGAGGTAGCCAAAGTATTAGAGTTTCAGCTTCAGCATCCGTCCTTCCAGGGAACACCCAGGACTGATCTCTTTTAGGATGGACTGGTTGGATCTCCTTGCAGTCCAAGGGACTCTCAACAGTCTTCTCCAACATCACAGTTCAAAAGCATCAATTCTTCAGTGCTCAGCTTTCTTCACAGTCCAACTCTCACATCCATACATGACTACTGGAAAAACTATAGCCTTGAATAGATGGACCTTTTTGGCAAAGTAATATCTCTGCTTTTTAATATGCTATCTAGGTTGGTCATAACTTTTCTTCCAAAGATAAGTGTCTTTTGATTTCATGGCTGCTGGTTAATACTGCCTAATTGTTGGGCATTTAAGTTGCTTTGGGTTTTTCTTCCCTGATTTTTTTTTTAGGATCCATTCCTAGAAGTGAAGTTACCTGTTCAAAGTTAGGGCTGAAAAGGGCTTGATAACAACTGCCACATTGTTGTTTTAGTTGCAGCATGGGAGATCTAGTTCCCTGACTGGGGATTGAACCCAGTCCCCCTGGTTTTGGGAGTACAGAATCTTAGCCACTGACCAACAGGCAAGTCCCTGATTGCCAGTAACTTTGATGTCTTCTTTTAACACACATCTCATGATGTAATATTTACTATATGGCTGACACTCTGATACTTGACTTGCTTGCCCTCTTGACGTTTGCCCTGCTTCAGCAGTCAGCTTCCAGATATGGTTCTGAATATCGGAAAAGGGTTTCTTAATCTCGGAACTAGTGACAGTATTCTAGTGACACACATACATATATATGTCTAGATAAGGTCTCTACATTGTATATATTTTAAATTTTTTGTATGGCTTGACATCTTAAAAACCCTTTATTTGCGACTAAGGAGAGATTGCCTCTCCCAGGCTAGCCAATTCTTAGGGATGACAAAGGGCCCTGTGAAAAGCATGCCTATGATAGGCAAACTAAGCAATCCAGAACCACTCTCTCTGTGGCTCTCACACCTCAGGAGACAGTATTCCTCTGCCTTATCATCCCAGAACCAGTACCAGGCCACTGAAGACCACTCCAGAACCAGCAGAAATGATTCAAAGTAGCCAGTCCTAAGCTGTTTTCACCATTTTGCCTGTGGCCCAAACATTCTTCTTTCTCTTATCTTCTACTTCCTGATCAGTTCAGTTTCCCTCTATGCCTCTGTGTCACGTACAGTGACACTCCCCTCTCAAAACCTGTGCATATAGTCATCCCTCAGTATTCACAGAAGGTTTGTTCTCAGATCCCCCAAGGATACCAGAATCCAAGGATGCTCAAGTCCCTTATACTGAATGGTCCTCCCTATCCTCAGGTTCTGTATCTGAGGATTCAACCAAGTGCAGTTTTGTTCTGTCTGCATTGGTTGAATCTGTGGACTGAGAACTAGGGTTTTGGAAGTCAGGCTGGTATAATGAGCTTCGTTCTCCTATAAACCTCTCCTGTTCCTCCCATGCCACCTCGGCCCCTCCAGGCCATGCTATGAACAGACAAGTTTAAACAGTTTTAGCAATCCACTGTCTATCCTGCTGGTTTTGCTTCTCTGTTGAACTTTTGCCTAAACAGGTTTGAATCTATTTCAAAAAACCAGGCCAAGAGGAGCTGCTGATGGTCTGAATGAAGGGGTGCCAGCACCCTTGGCCTGCACAATTAACCCCAGTTCATATACTCTCAACTTGAAAGAGCCAAGGTGTTGCCAAAGTCAGGTTCGGGCGGCGCACCTTGCCTCCTTCTAAGTGGTTTCATTCTGTGCCTTTGACATTTTCCCCCAGAACAGAGTTCACCTCTCCAGACCCTGTACTGATCATTCCTTACAGGGCTTCTCTGTTCCCCCAGCCAGGCTTATTAGCGGCATTTGCAGGGCAAACCCTGCAGGAGCCCTGGGCAGAACTCCATGAAGTACAAGTGAATGTTTTCAGTGCCAATGACTGCAGCCCCCGAATACCTCTAAAGGACATTTTCATTCCTTTCTCTTGTGTCCATCACCTTCCTCTAGTGCTTAGAGGGTTAGGGATGGTGGTGGGTGGGCTCTGAGCTGTATCTGTAAGACCTGGGTTGGAGGAGACTGATGGTTCTAAACCAAAATTTCCATATGGGCGGCAGAATTGCAGATGCCATCTGAAGCCTTTCAAAGGAGTGTGGCCGTCACTGTGTAGATCTCAGGGAGGAGGACTATTTCTTCTCATGGAGCATTCATGGGGCGATTGCTCAATTAACCATAGATCTTCCCAGAAGTTTCTAGATGTGATTGAAAGTCCCTGCTCTCTGTGGGCAAAGAAGCATCCAAGGAGTGGAAAATTGGGGCACATACTCCCACTGGGGCCCGGGAGGGGGTCTTTAGTATCAAATTCTTTTGAGCGGAGAGAGTGACTCTAGGTTGCAGACACAAAAAGTTTAAAAAAAGAAGCCAAGTTCATTTATAGTTGACTTATGACCTTGCATTCTCTTTTCCCCCCAGGAAGGCAAGATGGGGGTCCTTTCACTGTGGCACCTGCTCCTGTTCAAGGCTTTCCTTGAAAGTTGAAAGCATCAGGAATGAACCCTCCTCTGTTGTAAAAACCGTATATGCTCATTATAAAAACAAAATTCACACAGTACAGTTATATATATATATATATATATATATATATATGAAAGAGGGAAGAGAAAAACCTTTCAAAATCTACTACCCAGATAATAAGCATTGTTAACATTTTGATAAATATTCTTCCCGGATATTGCTAAACACACATTTTCTCTCCCCTTTTCTCTCTCTCTCTCACACACACACACACACACACACACACACACACACACACACTTCTATGCAAATGAGATCACATCACGCTTGTTCTCTTATTCTGTAACCTGCTTTTTCACTCAACATTATGCCATGGTCCTCTTTCTGGGTCAACAAATTTAGAAATATTCTCATCAATTTTAATAGCTTCTTAAAATTCTACTGGGTGGTTAAAATGGACAATATTTAACTAGTTCCCTATTGGTGGACATTTAGGCTGATTTTGATGTTTATTGTAGAGAATGTGGCTATGAAAATCCCTGTGGTTATGTCTTGATCCACACATATAATTTATTGCTCATTTAAACATCTCTCTCTTTTTTAAAAAAGTGCTATACATAATAGCCTTTTCGGGGGTTGAGATGTGGCATTTCCAGAGACTTCTGGATGCCCTAGGAGAGTTCTCAGCATGGAAGTAAAACTCAGGAGTCAGGCCCAACATCAGTGCTGTCCTGATTTATAAGGAGCAAGAGAAGTGAAAAGTGCAAGCCGTGTCTGACTCTTTGCGATCCTGTGGCCTGTAGCTTGACAGGCTCCTCTGTCCATGGAATTCTCCAGGCGAGAATATTGGAGTGGGTAGACATTCACTTCTCCAGGGGATCTTCCAACCAAGGGATTGAACCCAGGTCTCCCACATTGCAGGTGGATTCTTTACCATCTGAGCCACCAGGGATGCCCAAGGAGCATGAGGGTACATGCTAAAAGTCCCAGTGCCTAGAATCTTTGCAGCATATTGCGTTAGCCTCCTCAGGGGCTGAAATACAAGCCCTAGGCATAAGTGGGGACCTGAGGCAGAGAGAAGCAGGGGAAATTAACACTGCATATCAAGGATTGGGTTGAGTTTAAATCCAAATGCCCCCGGGACGGGTGCAGGGAGCCAGGAAATTACAGTAGAGTGAGGTAAGTGTTAAATACAAAATATGTTGGACACATCAAAAGGCTCATCGGTCTTTGGAGGTCCAAGAAGCCTTCTTGGAGGAAGCCAGCTCCAAGTAAGCACTATAAGTTCAGTTCAGTCTCTCATTCATGTCTGACTCTGCGACCCCATGAACGGCAGCACGCCAGGCCTCCCCGTCCATCATCAACCGTCGGAGTCTACCCAAACCCATGTCCATTGAGTTGATGATGCCATCTAGCCATCTCATCCTCTTCCATCCCCTTCTCCTCTTGCCCCCAATCCTCTCCATCATTAGGGTCTTTTCCAATAAGTCAACTCTTCGCGTGAGGTGGCCAAAGTATTGGAGTTTCAGCTTCAACATCAGTCCTTCCAATGAACATCCAGGACTTATCTCCTTTAGAATGGACTGGTTGGATCTCCTTTCAGTCCAAGGGATTCTCAAGAGTCTTCTCCAACACCACACTTCAAAAGCATCAATTCTTCGGCACTCAGCTTTCTTCACCATCCAACTCTCACATCCATACATGACCACTGGAAAAACCATAGCCTTGACTAGACAGATCTTTTTTGGCAAAGGAATGTCTCTGCTTTTTCAAATGCTATCTAGATTGGTCATAACTTTCCTTCCAATGAGTAAGCATCTTTTAATTTCATGGCTGCAATCACCATCTGCAGTGATTTTGGAGCTCAAAAATATAAAGTCTGACACTGTTTCCATTGTTTCCTCACCTATTTCCCATGTAGTGATGAGACCAGATGCCAAGATCTTAGTTCTCTGAAAAGCCTTTTGATGAAAGTGAAGGAGGAGAGTGAAAAAGTTGGCTTAAAGCTCAACATTGAGAAAACTAAGCACTATAAGGTGTCTTGGAAATGGCCAGGTGATAGAAACGTGGGGAGTGAGAGAGCCTCCTGGGAAGAAGACACAGCTGCTTTAAGGCTGGGGTTGAGGGAGTGTGGACCTTGCCCTCACTGAGCCCCAAATCTAGACAACAAAATAATCAGGTAAGTTTAAAATATAGTGCTAAATGTGATAAAGAGGGACTGTGACCCAGCCTGGGAAGATCCTTGGGATCTCTTAGCTTATGGAAACCTGATATTCTCCTGAAGGGCATTTCTTCTTTCTTGGCCTTGGGGATCGAAAAGCATTTCTCCCGTTATCTCAGAAAACAATATGGTGGTGTTTGCTTCAGGGGCCACTATTATTGTCATGAAGGGTCTTCCTCTTCATGCACCCAAGATAGAACTGAGGTAATTTACAAGAAGGGAGGCAGAATCTGGGCAAGTAAGCAAGGCAGGATTGCTTTGTGATAAGGACTGTTCGTCAGTGAGAAGTAGGAACCAGCTTTGTANACACACACACACACACACACACACACACACTTCTATGCAAATGAGATCACATCACGCTTGTTCTCTTATTCTGTAACCTGCTTTTTCACTCAACATTATGCCATGGTCCTCTTTCTGGGTCAACAAATTTAGAAATATTCTCATCAATTTTAATAGCTTCTTAAAATTCTACTGGGTGGTTAAAATGGACAATATTTAACTAGTTCCCTATTGGTGGACATTTAGGCTGATTTTGATGTTTATTGTAGAGAATGTGGCTATGAAAATCCCTGTGGTTATGTCTTGATCCACACATATAATTTATTGCTCATTTAAACATCTCTCTCTTTTTTAAAAAAGTGCTATACATAATAGCCTTTTCGGGGGTTGAGATGTGGCATTTCCAGAGACTTCTGGATGCCCTAGGAGAGTTCTCAGCATGGAAGTAAAACTCAGGAGTCAGGCCCAACATCAGTGCTGTCCTGATTTATAAGGAGCAAGAGAAGTGAAAAGTGCAAGCCGTGTGTGACTCTTTGCGATCCTGTGGCCTGTAGCTTGACAGGCTCCTCTGTCCATGGAATTCTCCAGGCGAGAATATTGGAGTGGGTAGACATTCACTTCTCCAGGGGATCTTCCAACCAAGGGATTGAACCCAGGTCTCCCACATTGCAGGTGGATTCTTTACCATCTGAGCCACCAGGGATGCCCAAGGAGCATGAGGGTACATGCTAAAAGTCCCAGTGCCTAGAATCTTTGCAGCATATTGCGTTAGCCTCCTCAGGGGCTGAAATACAAGCCCTAGGCATAAGTGGGGACCTGAGGCAGAGAGAAGCAGGGGAAATTAACACTGCATATCAAGGATTGGGTTGAGTTTAAATCCAAATGCCCCCGGGACGGGTGCAGGGAGCCAGGAAATTACAGTAGAGTGAGGTAAGTGTTAAATACAAAATATGTTGGACACATCAAAAGGCTCATCGGTCTTTGGAGGTCCAAGAAGCCTTCTTGGAGGAAGCCAGCTCCAAGTAAGCACTATAAGTTCAGTTCAGTCTCTCAGTCATGTCTGACTCTGCGACCCCATGAACGGCAGCACGCCAGGCCTCCCCGTCCATCATCAACCGTCGGAGTCTACCCAAACCCATGTCCATTGAGTTGATGATGCCATCTAGCCATCTCATCCTCTTCCATCCCCTTCTCCTCTTGCCCCCAATCCTCTCCATCATTAGGGTCTTTTCCAATAAGTCAACTCTTCGCGTGAGGTGGCCAAAGTATTGGAGTTTCAGCTTCAACATCAGTCCTTCCAATGAACATCCAGGACTTATCTCCTTTAGAATGGACTGGTTGGATCTCCTTTCAGTCCAAGGGATTCTCAAGAGTCTTCTCCAACACCACACTTCAAAAGCATCAATTCTTCGGCACTCAGCTTTCTTCACCATCCAACTCTCACATCCATACATGACCACTGGAAAAACCATAGCCTTGACTAGACAGATCTTTTTTGGCAAAGGAATGTCTCTGCTTTTTCAAATGCTATCTAGATTGGTCATAACTTTCCTTCCAATGAGTAAGCATCTTTTAATTTCATGGCTGCAATCACCATCTGCAGTGATTTTGGAGCTCAAAAATATAAAGTCTGACACTGTTTCCATTGTTTCCTCACCTATTTCCCATGTAGTGATGAGACCAGATGCCAAGATCTTAGTTCTCTGAAAAGCCTTTTGATGAAAGTGAAGGAGGAGAGTGAAAAAGTTGGCTTAAAGCTCAACATTGAGAAAACTAAGCACTATAAGGTGTCTTGGAAATGGCCAGGTGATAGAAACGTGGGGAGTGAGAGAGCCTCCTGGGAAGAAGACACAGCTGCTTTAAGGCTGGGGTTGAGGGAGTGTGGACCTTGCCCTCACTGAGCCCCAAATCTAGACAACAAAATAATCAGGTAAGTTTAAAATATAGTGCTAAATGTGATAAAGAGGGACTGTGACCCAGCCTGGGAAGATCCTTGGGATCTCTTAGCTTATGGAAACCTGATATTCTCCTGAAGGGCATTTCTTCTTTCTTGGCCTTGGGGATCGAAAAGCATTTCTCCCGTTATCTCAGAAAACAATATGGTGGTGTTTGCTTCAGGGGCCACTATTATTGTCATGAAGGGTCTTCCTCTTCATGCACCCAAGATAGAACTGAGGTAATTTACAAGAAGGGAGGCAGAATCTGGGCAAGTAAGCAAGGCAGGATTGCTTTGTGATAAGGACTGTTCGTCAGTGAGAAGTAGGAACCAGCTTTGTAGTCATCATGGAGCTGGAATTCTGAGAAGAAAACTGGGAGAAAAAGTTATTGTAAGAAACTGAAATGCCCCTAAGAATTAATTTGATGTATGCTAAAGATTCTGGGGCTTCTGGAATTTCTAGCTCAGAGTGAAGGTATAAATGTGAGTGATTGATGGTATATGCAGTGTGCTGTGGACTGTGGTTTATGAACCATGTACTTTAGAACCATCTGGAAGGTTCTGGAAGACACATCCTTGGGGATGTGCCTAGTCCTGGGGGAGGTCTTACCTGTTATTCTAGCATCCATCTCAGCTCTGTTCCTACATGCTTATCTTTCCTAAAGAATCAAGATTTTGTGGTTCAGTTGTATACCCCTCCCCCATGCTCCCATCAAGCTCTAGAGAAACTAATCTTGGTATAATTGAACTGCTCTCAAGGAATTGCTATTTTCCTGCTGGTGATTGCTTTAAGAACAGGCATTTGACCCAATTTGGTTCTGCACTCTCATTGGGTAAAAGAAAGCCTTTTGAAAGCTTCAGAAAGTTTTCTCTTTCCTATGAAAAAGATCTGGGGAGAGAGAACTTGTCTGCTTCCTCTGAATGTTGTTGATTCTGAGCATCTACCTAGAACTGCTACTGTGCCATTTGTGACCAGCTGAGGATGAAGCCACTGCTGGAGAGGACAGGGAGAAGAGCTTGAAAGAACCTGGCTTCTTCATAACATTGCTGAGTGGCTGGATCCACCTGCCTTTGAAGCTCTTGATCTCTCTGCTAACTTTCATGTTACCTGAGATAATAAACTCTTTACTGTTTGAGCTGACATTTCTTTTCTTAAAAAAATTATTTATTATTTGGCTGTGCCAGGTTTTAGTTGTGGCATGTGGGATCTAGTTCCCTGACCACGGGTTGAACCTGGGCTCTCTGCATTGGAAGCATGGAAATCTGGACCACCAGGGAAGTCTGTCCTATGAGTTGAAGTTTCCATTACTTGCAGATGGGACACTCTAATTGATATATACTCATTGAGTCAGAATCTCTGAGGACATACCTGTTCCAGGTGATTCTGATGTGTGTTCAAGTGTGGAAACACCTGGAGTGGTGGAAGGGATACTAAGCTGGATGTCACAGGTCTGGGTTCTGGTCCCAGTTGTAATGCTAAATTGCTGAGCAGCCTGGGGCAAGTCATACTCCCTTTCTGAGCCCCAGCTGCCTCATGTGACAAAGAGGGGATACACCCTAGATATTCTATCCTTGTGAATTTTCCCATTTTGCTATAATATGGTTCTAGGCAAGTAGAGTGAGGACCTTTGGCAGGAGACAACATCAAGGAAAATATTTCATTAATGTTGATGTCAGTGCAATAGAGCAGGAAGGAATATTATTGCTATTCACTTATTGGTTTTCAGCTTTCTAGAGAAATACCATAATTAACTCAGGAATTCGAAGGTTCTGTTGTTTAGAAAAATGACTTGGTGGCCATTTTGATTTCAATATGGGCTACTACCCCCACCCCCAGCAAAGCCTGGATGAATGAAAGGAGAGACTGGACTTCTCAGTACTGTGTATTAGAAGTTCGAGGCAACAGAATCTTGCATTTCCAGCAGTCCACAGAGAAAGGGCATGGGGTCCAGAAGCAGAGCAGAAGGGAGATGTGGGGAAGGTCTAGGAAGGAGATGCCTGATTAGATGGACTGTGGTGAGCCAGGGCTTCTAGGGGACATGGCCAGAGAGAAATTTCCTGGGATGCGGAATGGTCCATTATCATCAGGACAGTGATGTCTGACTTGTCACTTGGCCAGTTTTGTGCTGTAATTCCCCTCCCTCACCCTAAACTGTCAGTGAAAATCTGCAACACACTTCCTGTTCTCCTGTTTGGGGTTCTTTGGGGAAATAAAATATTGAAGATGAATTCTGTGTAATCTGAAGATGTGTAGAAACAGCATGGATATCGCAGGAGGAAAATTTCAGAATCTTCCCACTCTATAGAAGCAGAGAAACCTAGACACCATTTTAAAAATCAGAGACATCACTTTGCCAACAAAGATCTGTCTAGTCAAAGCCATAGTTTTTCCAGTTGTTATGTATGAATGTGAAAGTTGGACCATAAAGAAGGCTAAGTACTAAAGAATTGATGCCTTTGAACTGTGGTGCTGGAGTCCCTTGGACTGCAAGGAGAGCAAACCAATCAATTCTAAAGGAAATCAACCCTGAATATTCATTGGAAGGACTGATGGTAAAGCTGAAGCTCCCATACTTTGGCCACTTGATGCGAAGAGCCCACTCACGGGAAAAGACCCTGAGGCTGGGAAAGACTGAAGGCAGGAGGAGAGGGAGACAACAGAGGACAAGATGGTTGGTCAGTGGACGTGAGTTTGAGCAAACTCTGAGAGATGGTGGACAGGGAAGCCTGGTGTGCTGCAGTCCATGGGGTCACAAAGAGTTGGACACAACTTAGCAACTGAACAACAATAGAGGCAGAGAAACTTGACAAGGTGCAACCAAGTGAACTTATCCCCAGGTCCAGAAAATCCTCAGACCCACTGGAGTTGGGGAGGTGGGGTGGAGTGGTGGTCATCAAGTTTGACACAAAAAGTGAGATGGGAGTTCAAGCCATTCTCTGAGAATATTGTAAAGAAGAGTGAACAGAGAAGCTGGAGGGCTGGAGGAACATCAGGGGCTGGTGACTGGGTAACAGTGCAACTCTCTTTTCGGAGTATCTTGTAGACCCACTAGTTCATGTTATCCTTTCAGTAACCCTGGAGATAGATTAATTATTAGACCCAATTTCAGGTGTGAAATCTGAGGCTCAGAGAGGTCTTCCTGCCTTCCTGATGTCCTCATGTTTTCCTAACTGGGGCTCTCACTTCTGTACCAACATTTTGCAGCTTGGTTCCCCAGCGTGGATAAAGGAGTGATGAGATTTGATTAGGGATGTGAAAAAGGGTAATTTAAGCAAACTAATTTAATTGATCTCATTTTGAAGACATCTGGTCAGCTCTGCGCCCCCCTCCCAATTTTTCCAACTCTTGATGGCTGATGCCCTCAGACTGAAGGAGGAACTCAGATGAGGGTGGAGCTGTGTGGTATCAGCACCTTCTGAGAAAGTTGGAAATTTGCTTTTCTGGGCAGTGTAGATTACCTACAGCAGGCTGGTCTTTGGGAAATAGATCCAAAGAAACCCTCATATGAGACTGGAAATGGCTTTTTTTAACCCTCCCCTGCAATCTGTAACTCTGTTAAAGACACCAAACCAAAACAAAACAAAAAAACAGCGCAGCAGTAATGGAGGCACAGTTGCTAAGGCACCAGGGTTGTCACTCAACCAACTGGAGTCGGCAGCCTGCACTAACATGATGGGGGCAGCCACCCATCAACAAAACCGCAGCTGGCTGCAGGTCTGATGGCTGAACAGTTGTGTGCGTGAAGCCACCATCTCTAGCAGTCTTATTCAACAGCTCACTCTCCCTCCACTCCTGTCGGCATGTCCTATTGATTCTGCCTCAGTGATAACTTTCATGTGAACATCCCCACCGACAGCTTTTCTCCCTGCCACTAGATTATAAATTCACACTTTATCAACTCTCATAGGGAGTTTTTCCATATTCTTTACCTGATCTTCCAGCCTCCAGTTTCTGAATGCTCTGCACAGATCATCAGAATTCTTTTTTGTTTTAATTGAAGTGTAGTTGGTTTACAAAGCTGTGTTCATTTCAGGTGTATAGAGAAGTAATTCAGTTTGTTATACACCTGAAACTTTATGGAAAATAATCTGTAAAAGAAAGTATATATTATAGGTTATTAAAAGATACTGAATATAGTTCCCTGTGCTATACAGCAGGTCCTTGTTGTTCATCTATCTTATATATAGTTGTGTGTATCTATTAATCCCAAACTCCTAATTTATAGTCCCCCTTCCCCGCCCTGAGAATTCTTTAATTGTCTCTTTCAGGGCCTCTCTCAGCTGTAGGGTCATAAACAATACCCTCTGGCTCTCTGGCTTTGATTATATCTCTCTCTGTCCTTCCTTTGTCTCCGTTCCCACTGTTCACTTTTTTCCCTCCTTGGAGGTCTCTCTTCTGCCATAGGTCCACTGTTCCTCTTAGTCTTCTTCAGGAAACATTTGTCCTAAGCCTGGATGGACTTCTGGATCATACACCTTCACTCTTTCTATGGGTCAAAATAGTATCTAGAAAGTATAGTGTGGTGCTATATCTCACCACTACGTACTATGTTGTTGTTGTTGTTGTTTTTGACTGGGCTGCATGATATGCGGGATCTTAGTTCCCTGACCAGGGATTGAACTTGCATTCCCTGCATTGAAAGTACAGAGTCTTAGCCACTGGACTGCTGGGAAGTCCTGACTGTTCACTTTCCTATTACAAATGCCTTCATGAGATAAGAGCTTTGTAGGATCAGACACCACTTGTAGATTCTAGGGACAATGAGATAAGCAATAATGGATAGTAACACCCTAGCAAATTTTCATGTTGTTTTATAGGTCAGTATTAACTCATATTAATATGGACCCAGGCACTAATTTCTGTCTGAGGTTTATTTTTGAGCATGTCCTCTATGTCGTGTACCAGGACAATTTCTATAGAAAGGTGGGTTAAGCAGCTCTTGTGCAAAGGAGCTTGAAGTGCTTGATGGTAACTTTTTGTGGGACTTCATACTGTTTTGTAAATTGATAACTACACATCATGGGCTTTCTAGTCCTGAAGATGTCCATCTAGGACCTAATTTTTGTCATTTTTTTCTTGTAATACTCGTTTCTTCTCTACAGCTGCTGTAATTAAACAAGAAAGGCATTTGAGAAACCCTTTTTGATGAAGAGCAAAGGAAACTGAGTTTCAGAGTGGTCTGCTAGTCTCATATTTCATTTGTAACAGTTTTCTTTGATTTTGTTTTAGAGCAACAAGATAAACTTGATTTTTAATTCTAGATTCTAGCTTTTAAAAATTATTTATTTATTTGGCTGCACCAGGTCTTAGTTGCGGCATATGAGATCTAGTACCCTGACAAGGGATGGAACCCAGGCCCTCTGCATTGGGAGTGCAGAGTCTTAGCCACAGGATCAGCAGGCAAATCTGATTTTTAGATTTAAAAAGGTAATCTTTAAATCATGTTCTATTAAGGTTTAGAGTGGCATGGCATTAAGAGTAATAGAAAATAAGAGGGTTAGAATTCCAGTTCTGATTTTGCTATGTTATGTGACCTTGGCCCATGTGTCTAATCTGAAGGGACTCAAAGTTCTAACTTGTAAACAACAGGAGAGTGGTCTTAGAATGGGGGACACCCAATAGATTACAATTCAAGTCCATTACTGATGCCTGCCAAAAATTGTGAGTTAAGAATGAGGCTGAACACTGATCGATTAGTCATGTCTGTCATGGCTGCAAGAAGGGGAGAAGTGAGACAAGAGCCATGAGTTTTCCATGCTTCCTATATGACCTTTCAGTTGCTCTTTCAGCCTGTAAAAGTCCTGCTTCTATTCCTACAAAACAATGAAGGCTCAGGTGCCCTGTTAAACTATCTCCAATGTGTTGTTTATTAATTTAAACTTAAACTCCAATCCTGATTCAGCCATCACAACTTGCAGCAGTGAACTGTAGATGAACTTTAACATCTAGGGTTCATTGTCCATCTTTTTGTGCTATCAAGACATCTTTTGACACTTGAGCAGCTGGTCTCATCTCTGTTTCCTGACTTTTAGTTACAGTTGTCCTTCTGTATCTATGAGGGGATTGTTTTCAGGATCCCCATCAGATATCAAAATCCACAGGTGCTCAAGTTCCTTATATGAGACAGTGAAGTACAGTGCACCCTTTATATCTCCTGGTTCTATATCCATGGACAAGGAAGGACAACTGTATTTAGAAGTAATCATTTTTAAAAATTTTATATTTGATTTTTTTCCATTATGATTTATTATAGAATATTGAATATGGTCCCCTGTGCCATACAACAGGAGCTTGTTGTTTATCCATTCTACGTAGAGTAGTGTGTGTGTGCTAATCCCAAGCTCCCAATCCACCCCCTACCCCGCCCCCATTGCCCAGCAACCACAAATCTGAATCTATTCTATTCTCTAGTTTTGTGAGTCTATTTCTGTTTCATAGATAAGTTTACTGGTGTCACATTTTAGATTCCACATATAAGTGATATTTGTCTTTCTCTTTCTGGTTTACTTCACCTAGTGTGATAATCTCTAGGTCTATCCATGTAGCTGTTAATGGCATTATTTCATTCTTTTTTATGACTGAGTAGTATTCCACTGTATATATGTACCACATCTTCCTTATCCATTCATTTGTCCATGGACATTTAGGTTTCCATGTGTTGGCTATTGGAAGTAGTACTGCTATGAATATTGAGATGCATGTATCTTTTCAAATTGTAGTTTTGTCTGGATACATGCCTAGAAATGGGATTGTTGGATCGTATGGCAACTCTACTTTTAGTTTTTGAGCAAACTCCATTCAGTTTCCCATAGTGGGTATACCCATGTACTTTCCCACCAACAGTGTAGGAGAGTTCCCTTTTCTCCACACGCTCCTCAGCATTAATTTGCAGACTTTTTTCATGATGGCTACTTTGACTGGTGTGAGGTGGTTTCTTAAAGTTGTTTTAATTTGCATTTCACTAGTAATTAGCAATGTAGAACATCTTTTCATGTGCTTATTTGCCATCTGTATGTTAGAAATAATCATTCTTAGCATGAAGATCATAGGCATGTTAAATGAAATAGGAAAGACCAAGACACAAAGCTCTAGATGATACAGAATTAGATCAGAGCTACACTTTTTGAGCAGAGGGCATGGATGCAGGGTTCACTGAGATACTGGGAAGTGAAACAATTCTCCCAAGTGTTGTGCATGTGCTTGCTCAGTCATGTTTGACTCTGTGACCCCATTGACTGCAGCCCACCAGGTTCCTCTGTCCATGGAATTTCCCAGGCAAGAATACTGGAGTCAGTTGCCATTTCCTGCTCCATGGGATCTTCCTGACCCAGAGGTTAAACCCAAATCTTGTGCATTGGCAGGTGGATTCTTTACCACTGTGCCACCTGGAACACCCCAGTTCTTCCAAGACCCCATGGCTAATAAGTGGCAGAGCTGGGGGTCCTGACCTGCCAGGAGAGAGGGCTCTTTCTTCTACCACCTGCAGTACCTGCCAATTCACTCCAAAGCTTTTATTAACTCGGGTGATTTTTATCCCCAATGGAGAGTGCAAATATGGGTATATTGTTTCATTTCTTTAACTTAAAATCAGAATGGACAAGAGTATTAGCAGGAATTTAGCACCCATGAGAGATTAGCAGGAAATTCGGTATCTATTTTAGGGGCTCTACCCTTACCCTTCCATGGACTGGGCAAGAGAATTGAGGGACTTAGAAGGTGTAAGGGAGAGTCATTCAGGCGGGGAGAACCTGAAACCTTTCAGCCTACAGCTGCTTGTTTCTTCCAACTGCCACACGGTGTAGGTGTGGAGCAGTGGGCCACAGTCTGATAGACATGGCTGGTCCACCTCTATTATCCTCCTTTGATGTTTGGTTCTAACAAACAAGATGGAGTAGAGGGATGTGTGCTCATCTTCTGTGAGAACTCCAAAAATGCAACATGCTGCTGAACCATAGATAGGAGAATGTTGGATCCCACCAAAAAAAGATACCCTATGTCCAGGGGGAAAGGAGAAACCCCAAGAAGACAGCAGGAGGGGCGAAATCACATTTAGAATCAAACCCCTTACCCTCCTGAGACCCTCAGAGGGCTCAAACAAAACCTTGTGTGCACCAGGACCCAGAGAACCCACAGAGACTGAGCCAGACCTGCCTTGAGTGTTTGAGTATCTGCTGAGGAGGCACAGATCAGCAGTGGTGCCATGGGGACAGGGGCTCTGGAGCAGAAATTAAAAGATGCTTGTTCCTTGGAAGAAAAGCTGTGACCAACCTAGACAGTGTATTAAAAAACAGAGACATTACTCTACCGACAGAGGTTCACATAGTCAAAGCTATGGTTTTTCCAGTAGTCGTGTATGAATGTGAGAGTTGGGCCATAAAGAAAGCTGAGCACCAAAGAACTGATGCTTTTGAACTATTGGTGTTGGAGAAGACTCTTGAGATTCCCTTGAACTGCAAGGAAATCCAACCAGTCCATCCTAAAGGAAATCAGCCCTGCATATTCATTGGAAGGACTGATGCTGAAGCTGAAACTCTAATACTCTGGCCACCTGATGAGAAGAACTGAGTCATTGGAAAAGACCCTGATGCTGGGAAAGATTGAAGGCAGGAGGAGAAGGGGACAATGGAGGATGAGATAGTTGGATGGCATCACTGACTTGATGGATTTGAGTTTGAGGAAGCTTTGGGAGTTGGTGATGGACAGGGAGGTCTACTGTGCTGCAGTCCGTGGGGCTGCAAAGAATCAGACACGACTGAGCGACTGAGCTGAACTGAACTGAGATGTTCAGTTACTACCAAATCTGGCTGCTGACATCACGACTCAGCATTCAGTACATTGTGTCTCAAAGTGAGCTACACTGGTAATAGGTGGCACCTGTCCATTATAAACCTTTGACCCCGTCCCTTTTCTTTTCCCTGGTGACCCATACATAGAGTTGGGGTGGGATAAGAGGTAGAGGCCTGAAGACAGTGTTTCCTTTGAAAATGTTCAAAATATCAAAGGATGTCAATACTCTTCATTTTCCAGTAATAGACCCTGATTACCTCCAAGTCAGTGGTTCACACCAGTAGGAGATTTGCCCCCCATCCCAGGGACATTTGGTAAGATGCGCAGGCCAGAAACAGGAAGTGACTTGTTCATATCTATCCACATGTTTCTGAACTTTGGGTGCCTCCTTCTTGTAGAATCACCCCCAAGGTCTAGAGTTGGGATGATAACCTCAAATGGCTACCAGGGCCTGGCCACTGAGGCAAGTGAGTGAGGCAGGTGGGGAGGAGCTGCAGAGAACCACAGAGGGCCTGCCCGTCCATCACAGGCTGCTGTATGGGGAGGAGCCCAGCAAGGGAGAACTTCTGATTGTTTTTTTCAAGAGAAATCATAAAATTATACTTTCATTAAAAAAAAAAACTCAACCCTTTTAAAGACACTTGCTCCTTGGAAGAAAAGCTTTGACAAATCTAGACAACATATTAAAAAGCAGAGACATCACTTTGTCAACAAAGGTCCATATAGTCAAAACTATGTTTTTTCCAGTAGTCATCTACAAATGTGAGAGTTGGACCATAAAAAAGGCTGAACATTGAAGAACTGATGATTTCAAATTGTGGTGCTAGAGAAGGGTTTTGAGAGTCCTTTGTACTGCAGGGAGATCAAACCAGTCAATTCTAAAGGAAATCAACCCTGACTATGCATAGGAAGGATTGATGGTGAAGCTCTAATACTTTGGTCACCTGATGTGAAGAGCCAACTCACTGGAAAAGAAAACTTTCCCTCGATGCTGGGAAAGATTGAGGGCAGGAGGAGAAGGGAGCAGCAGAGGATGAGATGGTTGGAAGGCATCACTGGCTTAATGGACATGAGTTTGAGCAAACTCCAGGTGATCGTGAAGGACAGGGCAGCCTGGCAAATATGCTGCAGTTCATGGAGTTGCAAAGAGGCAAACACCACTTAGAGACTGAACAACAAAAATACTGACAGGTAAAGTGTCTTAGACATGGTGCGTGATATGGTGGGGATGGAGGGGAAGAAAGGAAAAGAAAAACCTGAGCGTTTCCTGAGATCCTGTTTGTTTGCTGCAACAGGGCAGAAGCTCGCACCTCTTTTGGAAAATCTGTGGCAGCTGCCTTTCTTGGGTTCCTCTGCCCTCACTCATCTGTACACCATTCTGAGACATAGCTGTTAATCTGGTTGGCAGGGAGGAGTTAGGGCACAGATTTTTTGACTAAACCATTAACTTGATTTAACAAACACTTATGTACTGCTCATCACGTTCTAGCCCTGTTCTAAGCACAAATGTCAGCTCATTTCACCTCCATAACAACCCCCTAGGGAGCTACTGCCCCTTAATTTCATATTATAGATGAAAAAACTGAAGACAGAGAAATTGTGGCACTTGCAGTCAGGCATTGAAAAAAGGATGCAGCCAGGATTCAAATCTAGGACATTTAGACTCCAGTGTCTGTGTCCTAAACTTCTATCCCATCAGCCTTTCAAAACAAAGCAGAAAAAAAAAAAAAGCAACCATTTTTTTCTGTTTAATGTAGAATCATCTTTAAAATGGAAGGGTTGGGAAAGAGAATGCAAATGAGCCAGACTGGTCTGTCTCCAATGGCAAGGAAGGTTTCAAGAAAGCTTGGTAAGGACCCAGCCATTTTATTCTCTATCTGCATCACAGAAAGCTCCACAGGGTCCTGTCAAGCCCCCATCCTCCTGCTGAGTTTGGTAATGCAGCTAGATTATCACAGGCAAGGGAGATGGCTGCTAAACCTGAAAGATACAGAGACATGAGGTGAAATACTAGTCTCCCTATAAAAGATAATTAGACCCAGAGATGATTTTAAAGACTGCCTTTAAAAAAGGGCAGACACCCTCTCCCTCTCCCCCAGATGCCAAAAGTCCGTTCTATACTTTTGTGTCTCCTATATTGTCTCACTTACAGGGTC
>SJYW01047779.1:42032-62277 GCA_006410735.1 Raphicerus campestris | reverse complement strand
TGGAATCAAGATTGCTGGGAGAAATATCAATAACCTCAGATATGCAGATGACACTACCCTTATGGCAGAAAGTGAAGAGGAACTAAAAAGCCTCTTGATGAAAGTGAAAGAGGAAAGTGAAAAAGGTGGCTCAAAGCTCAACATTCAGCAAATGAAGATCATGGCATCTGGTCCCATCACTTCATGGAAAATAGATGGGGAAACAGTGGAAACAGTGTCAGACTTTATTTTGGGGGGGATCCAAAATCACTGCAGATGGTGATTGCAGCCATGAAATTAAAAAAGACGCTTACTCCTTGGAAGGAAAGTTATGAGCAGCCTAGATAGCATATTCAAAAGCAGAGACATTACTTTGCTGACTAAGGTCCATCTAGTCAAGGCTATGGTTTTTCCTGTGGTCATACATGGATGTGAGAGTTGGGCTGTGAAGAAAGCTGAGCGCCGAAGAATTGATGCATTTGAACTGTGGTGTTGGAGAAGACTCTTGAGAGTCCCTTGGACTGCAAGGAGATCCAACCAGTCCATTCTGAAGGAGATCAGTCCTGGGTATTCATTGGAAGGACTGATGTTGAAGCTGAAACTCCAGTACTTTGGCCACCTCATGAGAAGAGTTGATTCATTGGAAAAGACTTTGACGCTGGGAAAGATTGGGGGCAGGAGGAGAAGGGGACGACAGAAGATGAGATGGCTGGATGGCATCACTGACTGGACGTGGATTTGAGTGAACTCTGGGAGCTGATGATGGACAGGGAGACCTGGCGTGCTGCAATTCATAGGGTCACAAAGAGTCAGACACGACTGAGCGACTGAACTGAACTGAATTTTATATATTTAAAAGAAAAATATTGCCTTTTCTCTATATTATCTACCTATTTATCTATACATATTTTATTTATTTGGAAGATAGTTCAGAAACTATTTGCCTGTTAGAAGGGAATACAGAATGTGATTTAACAGTAAAATAACCCTCATAAAAGTGATACTGGCTAAAGAACCCAAGTTGGTGAGGAAGGCGGGTTTGAAATATTCTGGGCCCTGTAAACAGGAAGCAAGCATAGCATTCTCTGCTCTTGTGGAATGTTCCCACACCAGGAAGTCAGTCTAAGATTCGAGTGATTGTTTTGACTACCACAAAAGAGCATCTGAATCTTGTGTTGTTTTCCAGGTTTGTTTCTGCTTATCTGAGAACAGGAAGCTGTAGATGGCCACTGGTCACATGAGTGTGGAAGTTTGGGAGCCCTTTCCTGCCCATTGGGGAACTTTGGGGAAGGACCAGACCCTCATGGCATTCAACCAGTTGCCTCTCTCCCATTCTTTCTGGTCCCTTCCCTCTCAACCCAAGGTGCCTCTGCTGCTCTGTTCTGTGCTGGAATCAGCCTTGCAGAGGATTTCTCCTTGTAGCTCCACACTTCTTCAACTGCGGCTTCACTGGGGCCTGATTAGCAATTTGGAAGAGTATCAATTCCCATTCCTCAACTCCCAGGCGTTCAGTTGTTCCAAGTTTCATTAGAGGTGCCTACAGAAATTTGGCCCAGAAAGGGAAAGGACATGGTTTTAAATGTACTCATTTTAAAGTACCATACAAAGATTTATTGGAGAAGCAAGTTACAGTTGATGAAGAGCAGTTCTCGTCAATTATATGTTAGGATGTTGGCTGACTTCAGGTGATTGTTCAGGATCAGACTGGGGCTTCCAAGTATGTGAGGGATGAGGCACCTGAGTATCACAGGATACTGGTACATCTGTTCTGGCCTTATTAGAAGATAAGGATAGTGACAATATTTCCCCTGCTGTAATGCTCCTGCTGCTGCTGCTGCTAAGTCGCTTCTGTCGTGTCCGACTCTGTGTGACCCCATAGACGGCAGCCCACCAGACTCCTCCGTCCCTGGGATTCTCTAGGCAAGAATACTGGAGTGGGTTGCATTTTCTTGTCCAATGCATGAAAGTGAAAAGTCAAAGTGAAGTCACTCAGTCGTATCCGACTCTTAGTGACCCCGTGGACTGCAGCCTACCGGGCTCCTCCATCCATGGGATTTTCCAGGCAAGAGTACTGGAGTGGGGTGCCATTGTATAGCTACTTTACATTATTATTATTGTATTTATTTATTGTTGCAATACTAGGGCTTCCCCAGTGGCTTAAATGCTAAAGAATCTGCCTGCATTGCAGGAGACCTGGGTTCATTCCCTTGGTTGGGAAAATCCCCTGGAGAAGGAAATGGCCACCCACTCCAGTATTCTTTACTAGAGAATTCTATGGACAGAGAAGCCTGGCTGGTGTCCATGGGGTCACGTGGGGTCGGACATGACTGAGTGACTAACACATACACATGTTATTGTTATTTATTTATTGTTGTTAAAACTACAGAAGACTTTCCATCTTAACTATTTCTAAATGGATGGTTCAGTAGGGTTAAGTGCCTTCACATCATTGTGCAACCAATCTTCAGAACTCTTTCCATTTTGTGAAATTGGAATTCTGTATCCATCAAACAACTCCCCATTTCTTTTGCCTTGGTGACTCCCATTTTGTCTTCTGGCTCTGAATTTGACTACCCTAGATACATCATACGAGTGGGAAGCTTACAGTATTTGTTCTCTTGTGTCTGGCTTTCTTCATTTAGCATCGTGTTCTCAAGGGTCATCCATGTAACATGGATCAGAATTTTCTTCCTTTGTTCTGCTGGATGGGACAGCTGTTTTTAAAGTTTCTAGAGAGCAGACCACGTTGGCTGGACACATAAAGTGCACGGAATACTCATTTGGAGGATTCCTATTTTTATGGTAATATTTTTGAAAAATACTTTTTCATGTTGGACAATAGTCCATTAAAGAATCTGCCTACAATGCAGGAGATCCAGGTTCGATCCCAGGGTTGGGAGAAGGGAACGGCTACCCACTCCAGTATTCTTGCCTGGAGAATCCCATAGACAGAGAGGCTGGTGGGCTACAGTCCATGGGGCTGCAGAAGAGTCGGACATGACTGAGTGTGTCCACTTTCATAGCCGATTAACAATGTTGTGATAGTCTCCGATGCACAGCAAAGTGGCTCTGCCATACATACACATGTATCCATTCTCCCCCAGACTCCCCTCCCATTTTCTGGTCACTTTTCTTAAAGTCTTTTAAGTAGTTGTGTTTCCAAGTTCCAGTAGCAGGATCGGTTAGAATTCCCTGTGGACATGGATGATGCGTGAAGAGTGAGATCAGGCTGAGGATACTCTGAGAATAACTGAGTCATCTCCAAATGGTCTATTTCCTTCTGGCCTTTATGAGAAAAAACTTTCTTTTCAGCTTCCAGTGGTGTTCTCAGCTCAGGTGGAGTGTGATTCTGCCCTCCTCCAGGGATTTGGCATTATCTGCAGGCATTTTTGGACATCACGCTTCAGGGGAGGTGTGCCATTGGCATATGGCAGGTGGAGGCCAGGGTTGCTGCCAGACTTCTAAGATGCACAGCGGATGATGATTTGGTCCAAATGTTAACAGAGCCCATGATGGGAAACCCTGACCCAGAAGCAGAAGCTAAAGAAGACCAAACCGTGTATGAAGGTTTAGTCAACAGAGAGCTTCCAATCTTACATACGCGGATGGCCCTCCTCTTGGAGAAGGTCCGGTATGTAATGAAACAGAACAGCGTCCATCTACGTCAGATGCCTCAAGTGGGTACAAAAGATCACATCAACAGCGGCTTTCTTACCTAAACACCATTTGTCTAAACACAAAGCCTTCAAACAGCTGACTTTCAGGGAGCTCAGTGTCGGCCCTGCTCTGGAAGCCCCAACAGCGGCTATTTCATGGTAATGTAAACAGGATAAGCCTTTTCAGCTGCAGTGCTGTTTACCAGGAACCTGCTGGAATAAACTGGGCCGTTAAGTTTAATTTAGTCAGCAGGAATCGCCGGTTTCTTCCATTGTCAAGAAGCAACAAATGTGTGGGCACATGTGACAGATGCTATGATCTGGATTTGCTGGGGAACACTTTGGAGGGCCTTTCTCCAAGCGGACGATGAGAACGATGAACTTAGGATGATGGACTCCCTCCCTGAGAGCAGAGTCAACTTGCAAGCAAAAGAAGTCTAAAGGTGGGGCTGGAGACGGCCTCTGGAGGGCCCTGTTACAGCTGGGAATCGGCAAGTCGGTGACTGAGTTGAAAATAAATGATCTGAAAGTTCTTTTCCTTCTTTTAGGTGGAGAAGATACCATTTAACAGGAATTGTACTATATTTTTCTCTTTGCACATTAGAATTCTCATCCAGAGAAGAGCAGGGGAAAGCTGTCAGCAGTGGGAGGAGGTACAGTGGAGGCCAGCACCCTTCAGGGGCCTGGACTATCCTACTTAGGAGCTGGGGCATCGCTTTGATAGTTGCAGCCATACTGCAGTGCTCAAATGGACCAGTTTTGTGCAGTCTTTGGACAGCCTGGTTGAGCTAGGGCTCCTTTGTCTATAGGATTCTTCTAGAAAGAATGCTGGAGTGCTGTGCCCTCCTCCAGGGTCTTCCCGACCCAGGGACTGAACCTGCATCTCTCTCTCAAGTCTCCTGCACTGGCAGGCAGGCTCTTTACCACTAGTGCCACCTGGGAAGCCCGAGCTAGAGAAATGTGTTTAAGTGCAGTAAACATCTCACAGGGAAACCTAAGTGAGTTCACATCCCCAGACCCCCATTTTAGCTATACCATTTCAGTTATGCCCTCCTGTCTTTTGCCCCATCAGACATATTAAAGCTATAGTTGGTCCCCCCATGCAGTGCTCAGGAGTCTGGACTCTATATATGAGATTGCACAGGTATGAGTCCTGGCTCTGTTACTTACTAGCTGAATGCCCTTTTCGTCTTCCATAAGGATGAAATCACTTTCAGTAACCTCATATAGTTATGCTGATTTAAATGGCTTAATATTTGTAAAGCACATAAGACAGCTCCAGATGAGTGGTGAATATCATGTTTGCTAAATAAATGACATCCTGCTACCAAACCAATCTTGGGTCCACCAGCCTGTGTGCAGTAAAGCCCATCTATCGACACCAGTTTGTAATGAAGGAAGGTGCAGTGTTGACTGCAAGGCCAAGCAAGGAGTACAGGTGATAATGCTCAAAAGACCCGAACTCCTTGGTGGCTTCAGGGAGAGGACTCTAAACACAGGGTGAGACCAGGGTGCCTCATGAGCTCGTGGGCACTCTTCTAGTGGATGGGTGTGAGGTGATTGGGAGTCAACATCATCAACCTTCTGGTTTCAGCTGGTCTGGGACCATGTACTTCGGGTCAGCAATGTAGTTAACTTCTCACACCTAATGGGGGTTTTAGTCTCTGCAAAAAAACTCAAGGCTGTGGCTGAGGATGTTATTTATAGCCCTTATGGAGGAACTAAAGTTCCTTGACTTTTTTCAGGGCTAAACTATCATTATTTTCTATTGCCCGATGGTTTTCTTTTGTTTCTGAATTTTCTCACCTCTCTTTGGAACTCAGGGAAGGCCCCAGAAGCTAAAGATTTTCTACAAACAAGAGGCGAGAGACATGGAGGTTTATCCTCAGGAGCCCCCACAGGGTCCTGTATGGTTTCAGTTTGACCAACTGGAAGCTCTAAATTCATGGATTAGACTGTAATTTAACAGATTTTTGGAGCCTGGTGCTAACTTATTTCAGAGAGCGTATAAAATAAAGTCAACATGTATTGACCAAACAGCCCCCTACTTCCCCAGGGTTGATTTTGATTGATTGCTCAGCGTTCTCCGCCCTCAGGCCTACCTTGCCCATGCTGTAGCTATCCGATGTCCTAGAAGCGTCAGATGTTTTCATCAGGTGAGACTGATTGTCTACCTTTCCATCCACTGGGTGGGTCATGATGTTGAACTAACTGCAAACGGGGTGAAACAAAAGATTTGCTGGAGCAGGGAGCTGGGAGGACAGAGGACAAAGCCTGCGGTGCATTCTGATTGGAGGTGTTTACAGCACTTCAGCCAGGAGGCGACAGGACCCGGCTCAACGGTGGTTAAGATCCTCAGGTGGGGCAGGATCAGGAGCTGGCCCAAGCCACAGGGCAGGGCTGTCTCCAGGGTCTGCTCTGGTGGGAAAGACCAGACAACTGACCGATATCCAGGTGAGAAGGAGAATCATGACAGGGGACATTTGCTGCCCCTGTGGACAGTTTTAACTCCCACTTCTNGATTAGCAATTTGGAAGAGTATCAATTCCCATTCCTCAACTCCCAGGCGTTCAGTTGTTCCAAGTTTCATTAGAGGTGCCTACAGAAATTTGGCCCAGAAAGAGAAAGGACATGGTTTTAAATGTACTCATTTTAAAGTACCATACAAAGATTTATTGGAGAAGCAAGTTACAGTTGATGAAGAGCAGTTCTCGTCAATTGTATGTTAGGATGTTGGCTGACTTCAGGTGATTGTTCAGGATCAGACTGGGGCTTCCAAGTATGTGAGGGATGAGGCACCTGAGTATCACAGGATACTGGTACATCTGTTCTGGCCTTATTAGAAGATAAGGATAGTGACAAGTATTTCCCCTGCTGTAATGCTGCTGCTGCTGCTGCTGCTAAGTCGCTTCTGTCGTGTCCGACTCTGTGTGACCCCATAGATGGCAGCCCACCAGACTCCTCCGTCCCTGGGATTCTCTAGGCAAGAATACTGGAGTGGGTTGCATTTTCTTGTCCAATGCATGAAAGTGAAAAGTCAAAGTGAAGTCACTCAGTCGTATCCGACTCTTAGTGACCCCGTGGACTGCAGCCTACCGGGCTCCTCCATCCATGGGATTTTCCAGGCAAGAGTACTGGAGTGGGGTGCCATTGTATAGCTACTTTACATTATTATTATTGTATTTATTTATTGTTGCAATACTAGGGCTTCCCCAGTGGCTTAAATGCTAAAGAATCTGCCTGCATTGCAGGAGACCTGGGTTCATTCCCTTGGTTGGGAAAATCCCCTGGAGAAGGAAATGGCCACCCACTCCAGTATTCTTTACTAGAGAATTCTATGGACAGAGAAGCCTGGCTGGTGTCCATGGGGTCACGTGGGGTCGGACATGACTGAGTGACTAACACATACACATGTTATTGTTATTTATTTATTGTTGTTAAAACTACAGAAGACTTTCCATCTTAACTATTTCTAAATGGATGGTTCAGTAGGGTTAAGTGCCTTCACATCATTGTGCAACCAATCTTCAGAACTCTTTCCATTTTGTGAAATTGGAATTCTGTATCCATCAAACAACTCCCCATTTCTTTTGCCTTGGTGACTCCCATTTTGTCTTCTGGCTCTGAATTTGACTACCCTAGATACATCATACGAGTGGGAAGCTTACAGTATTTGTTCTCTTGTGTCTGGCTTTCTTCATTTAGCATCGTGTTCTCAAGGGTCATCCATGTAACATGGATCAGAATTTTCTTCCTTTGTTCTGCTGGATGGGACAGCTGTTTTTAAAGTTTCTAGAGAGCAGACCACGTTGGCTGGACACATAAAGTGCACGGAATACTCATTTGGAGGATTCCTATTTTTATGGTAATATTTTTGAAAAATACTTTTTCATGTTGGACAATAGTCCATTAAAGAATCTGCCTACAATGCAGGAGATCCAGGTTCGATCCCAGGGTTGGGAGAAGGGAACGGCTACCCACTCCAGTATTCTTGCCTGGAGAATCCCATAGACAGAGAGGCTGGTGGGCTACAGTCCATGGGGCTGCAGAAGAGTCGGACATGACTGAGTGTGTCCACTTTCATAGCCGATTAACAATGTTGTGATAGTCTCCGATGCACAGCAAAGTGGCTCTGCCATACATACACATGTATCCATTCTCCCCCAGACTCCCCTCCCATTTTCTGGTCACTTTTCTTAAAGTCTTTTAAGTAGTTGTGTTTCCAAGTTCCAGTAGCAGGATCGGTTAGAATTCCCTGTGGACATGGATGATGCGTGAAGAGTGAGATCAGGCTGAGGATACTCTGAGAATAACTGAGTCATCTCCAAATGGTCTATTTCCTTCTGGCCTTTATGAGAAAAAACTTTCTTTTCAGCTTCCAGTGGTGTTCTCAGCTCAGGTGGAGTGTGATTCTGCCCTCCTCCAGGGATTTGGCATTATCTGCAGGCATTTTTGGACATCACGCTTCAGGGGAGGTGTGCCATTGGCATATGGCAGGTGGAGGCCAGGGTTGCTGCCAGACTTCTAAGATGCACAGCGGATGATGATTTGGTCCAAATGTTAACAGAGCCCATGATGGGAAACCCTGACCCAGAAGCAGAAGCTAAAGAAGACCAAACCGTGTATGAAGGTTTAGTCAACAGAGAGCTTCCAATCTTACATACGCGGATGGCCCTCCTCTTGGAGAAGGTCCGGTATGTAATGAAACAGAACAGCGTCCATCTACGTCAGATGCCTCAAGTGGGTACAAAAGATCACATCAACAGCGGCTTTCTTACCTAAACACCATTTGTCTAAACACAAAGCCTTCAAACAGCTGACTTTCAGGGAGCTCAGTGTCGGCCCTGCTCTGGAAGCCCCAACAGCGGCTATTTCATGGTAATGTAAACAGGATAAGCCTTTTCAGCTGCAGTGCTGTTTACCAGGAACCTGCTGGAATAAACTGGGCCGTTAAGTTTAATTTAGTCAGCAGGAATCGCCGGTTTCTTCCATTGTCAAGAAGCAACAAATGTGTGGGCACATGTGACAGATGCTATGATCTGGATTTGCTGGGGAACACTTTGGAGGGCCTTTCTCCAAGCGGACGATGAGAACGATGAACTTAGGATGATGGACTCCCTCCCTGAGAGCAGAGTCAACTTGCAAGCAAAAGAAGTCTAAAGGTGGGGCTGGAGACGGCCTCTGGAGGGCCCTGTTANCAGAAGAGTCGGACATGACTGAGTTTGTCCACTTTCATAGCCGATTAACAATGTTGTGATAGTCTCCGATGCACAGCAAAGTGGCTCTGCCATACATACACATGTATCCATTCTCCCCCAGACTCCCCTCCCATTTTCTGGTCACTTTTCTTAAAGTCTTTTAAGTAGTTGTGTTTCCAAGTTCCAGTAGCGGGATCGGTTAGAATTCCCTGTGGACATGGATGATGCGTGAAGAGTGAGATCAGGCTGAGGATACTCTGAGAATAACTGAGTCATCTCCAAATGGTCTATTTCCTTCTGGCCTTTATGAGAAAAAACTTTCTTTTCAGCTTCCAGTGGTGTTCTCAGCTCAGGTGGAGTGTGATTCTGCCCTCCTCCAGGGATTTGGCATTATCTGCAGGCATTTTTGGACATCACGCTTCAGGGGAGGTGTGCCATTGGCATATGGCAGGTGGAGGCCAGGGTTGCTGCCAGACTTCTAAGATGCACAGCGGATGATGATTTGGTCCAAATGTTAACAGAGCCCATGATGGGAAACCCTGACCCAGAAGCAGAAGCTAAAGAAGACCAAACCGTGTATGAAGGTTTAGTCAACAGAGAGCTTCCAATCTTACATACGCGGATGGCCCTCCTCTTGGAGAAGGTCCGGTATGTAATGAAACAGAACAGCGTCCATCTACGTCAGATGCCTCAAGTGGGTACAAAAGATCACATCAACAGCGGCTTTCTTACCTAAACACCATTTGTCTAAACACAAAGCCTTCAAACAGCTGACTTTCAGGGAGCTCAGTGTCGGCCCTGCTCTGGAAGCCCCAACAGCGGCTATTTCATGGTAATGTAAACAGGATAAGCCTTTTCAGCTGCAGTGCTGTTTACCAGGAACCTGCTGGAATAAACTGGGCCGTTAAGTTTAATTTAGTCAGCAGGAATCGCCGGTTTCTTCCATTGTCAAGAAGCAACAAATGTGTGGGCACATGTGACAGATGCTATGATCTGGATTTGCTGGGGAACACTTTGGAGGGCCTTTCTCCAAGCGGACGATGAGAACGATGAACTTAGGATGATGGACTCCCTCCCTGAGAGCAGAGTCAACTTGCAAGCAAAAGAAGTCTAAAGGTGGGGCTGGAGACGGCCTCTGGAGGGCCCTGTTACAGCTGGGAATCGGCAAGTCGGTGACTGAGTTGAAAATAAATGATCTGAAAGTTCTTTTCCTTCTTTTAGGTGGAGAAGATACCATTTAACAGGAATTGTACTATATTTTTCTCTTTGCACATTAGAATTCTCATCCAGAGAAGAGCAGGGGAAAGCTGTCAGCAGTGGGAGGAGGTACAGTGGAGGCCAGCACCCTTCAGGGGCCTGGACTATCCTACTTAGGAGCTGGGGCATCGCTTTGATAGTTGCAGCCATACTGCAGTGCTCAAATGGACCAGTTTTGTGCAGTCTTTGGACAGCCTGGTTGAGCTAGGGCTCCTTTGTCTATAGGATTCTTCTAGAAAGAATGCTGGAGTGCTGTGCCCTCCTCCAGGGTCTTCCCGACCCAGGGACTGAACCTGCATCTCTCTCTCAAGTCTCCTGCACTGGCAGGCAGGCTCTTTACCACTAGTGCCACCTGGGAAGCCCGAGCTAGAGAAATGTGTTTAAGTGCAGTAAACATCTCACAGGGAAACCTAAGTGAGTTCACATCCCCAGACCCCCATTTTAGCTATACCATTTCAGTTATGCCCTCCTGTCTTTTGCCCCATCAGACATATTAAAGCTATAGTTGGTCCCCCCATGCAGTGCTCAGGAGTCTGGACTCTATATATGAGATTGCACAGGTATGAGTCCTGGCTCTGTTACTTACTAGCTGAATGCCCTTTTCGTCTTCCATAAGGATGAAATCACTTTCAGTAACCTCATATAGTTATGCTGATTTAAATGGCTTAATATTTGTAAAGCACATAAGACAGCTCCAGATGAGTGGTGAATATCATGTTTGCTAAATAAATGACATCCTGCTACCAAACCAATCTTGGGTCCACCAGCCTGTGTGCAGTAAAGCCCATCTATCGACACCAGTTTGTAATGAAGGAAGGTGCAGTGTTGACTGCAAGGCCAAGCAAGGAGTACAGGTGATAATGCTCAAAAGACCCGAACTCCTTGGTGGCTTCAGGGAGAGGACTCTAAACACAGGGTGAGACCAGGGTGCCTCATGAGCTCGTGGGCACTCTTCTAGTGGATGGGTGTGAGGTGATTGGGAGTCAACATCATCAACCTTCTGGTTTCAGCTGGTCTGGGACCATGTACTTCGGGTCAGCAATGTAGTTAACTTCTCACACCTAATGGGGGTTTTAGTCTCTGCAAAAAAACTCAAGGCTGTATGGAGGAACTAAAGTTCCTTGACTTTTTTCAGGGCTAAACTATCATTATTTTCTATTGCCCGATGGTTTTCTTTTGTTTCTGAATTTTCTCACCTCTCTTTGGAACTCAGGGAAGGCCCCAGAAGCTAAAGATTTTCTACAAACAAGAGGCGAGAGACATGGAGGTTTATCCTCAGGAGCCCCCACAGGGTCCTGTATGGTTTCAGTTTGACCAACTGGAAGCTCTAAATTCATGGATTAGACTGTAATTTAACAGATTTTTGGAGCCTGGTGCTAACTTATTTCAGAGAGCGTATAAAATAAAGTCAACATGTATTGACCAAACAGCCCCCTACTTCCCCAGGGTTGATTTTGATTGATTGCTCAGCGTTCTCCGCCCTCAGGCCTACCTTGCCCATGCTGTAGCTATCCGATGTCCTAGAAGCGTCAGATGTTTTCATCAGGTGAGACTGATTGTCTACCTTTCCATCCACTGGGTGGGTCATGATGTTGAACTAACTGCAAACGGGGTGAAACAAAAGATTTGCTGGAGCAGGGAGCTGGGAGGACAGAGGACAAAGCCTGCGGTGCATTCTGATTGGAGGTGTTTACAGCACTTCAGCCAGGAGGCGACAGGACCCGGCTCAATGGTGGTTAAGATCCTCAGGTGGGGCAGGATCAGGAGCTGGCCCAAGCCACAGGGCAGGGCTGTCTCCAGGGTCTGCTCTGGTGGGAAAGACCAGACAACTGACCGATATCCAGGTGAGAAGGAGAATCATGACAGGGGACATTTGCTGCCCCTGTGGACAGTTTTAACTCCCACTTCTATCACAACTGGATGGCGTGGGCTTCTCCCTCTTCCTCCACTGGGCCTCTGGAGTCTTCCATCCTGGGCTTACATCCCCCAGGAGGGAGCAGTGGGTGGCATTCTCTCTGAAGAAACTGGCATTTGGGAGTCCCGAATGACACAGCAAGTTGCTCCCTGATTTCCTAGCTGCAAAGTCCACTGGTTGCCCAGCGTGCTGGTGCCCAGAGCTTCCGTCCTGTCTTAATGCCTTCTCCTTAGGTGTGAAGGCAGGCCAGGGGCCACTTCGGCCAGGTCTCATCTGGCCTGGGCATGGCCATGCATTTCCCGCCCCTGGCTGCCTGAGCCTTCTTCCTCTACTTGCACTGGGTAACAGAGGGAGGCACAGATGCTTAGAAGGAAACAAATAAATGACTTGGAAAACGATTCTCCACAAATAGCTTGCCTGCTCCTCTGAGTCCTGAGGAAATTCAGTCAAAACACAGAAGGAAAACATCCACTGGTCCCCAGTGCCTAGGTATAGGCCAGCATGGATGGGGCTCCGAGGCTGTGGAATCCCAAACGGGATGGGACTCAGAGACATCAAACATGTTTCTGACTGCAACCTTTTTACTTTCTCGCTTTACCACTTTCCTCTGAATTTCTTGTGGTCGACATTCTTGGTATTCCAGGTTGAAGAGAGTAGGGGAGAAGGAAGCAGGGAGAACTGATTAGAGGGAAATGAATCAGAGTGGAATGCAGTGAGCCCCAAAGCTGAAGATTAGTCCCCACTTCTGCCTTCTCTACTGCCGTGCATGTCCAGAGGAGAAACAATGAGAAAGGCTGGTTCTGAGTAGGGGAAGCCCAGCAGACCCATGGCTCTCTCAGATTTAGCCTCATTTTTGCCCACCTGCTTGGAGAGAGAGATGAGACTGGTACTCTGAGAACCACAGGGCATGGGGAGACCCGCTCATCTTGAATTGTTCTTGAAGAGCACATTTCGGCAGTTAGCTTTTCCCAGAGGATCCCTGCAGCTCAGGAACCTGCTCTCCATAGCCCAGAAGGGGCCATCGTGTTTTGAGAAGGCTAACACCTGATCATCCCACTGGCTGTTCTCTGGACAGAGTCTTCAGCTTTGCGGTTAGGTGCTTTACGCTGGGCACCACTAAGGACTGAATTGTGCTGTCTTCCAAATTCATGTTGGGAGTCCTAACCCCCAATGCCTGTGAATGTGACCTTACTTGGAAATAAGGTCTTTGCAGATGTTAAGTACTTAGGTGAGGTCATTGGGGGGGGGTCCTGATTCAATACAACTTGATGCCCTTACCTAAAGGGGAAGTGTGGGAGATGGACATAGACACAGAAAGTGTTCATCGTGTGAACAGGAAAGCAGGCATCAGGATGATGCTTTTACAAGCCAAGAGATACCAAAGATTGTAGCGAACCACCAGGAACTGGGGGAGAGGCAGAGAACAAATTTCCCAGCCTTAGGAGGAACCAAACCTGCTAAGACCTCCAACTCGGACTTCTAGCCTCTGGAACTATGAGGCAAGAAATTGCAGTTGTGTAAGCCATTCAGTCTGTGGTACTTTGCTATAGCAGCCCCTTACAAAATGATCCAGGCTTGGACTTGCTGGAAGAAAGCAAATTTATCATGCAGGGTTAATCAGCCCTGCGTGGTTCATACACAACCTTCGATTTGGCTTTTGCCCAGAAGGTTTTGTGCAGTGACCATTGGTTTTGTTCTGCTCCGGATCTCCCTATATCTCTCTAGTGGAAATTTTTCTTGCTGCTCAAGGGTGTGTGGAGGGGGACCAAGAATGGAACTCTTTGTTTAGAATTTGCGTGGTATACATAAATAACAAGCATATGGGGGATTTTCGAGCCAGAGGCATTTCAGAATTAGGCAAGGGAAGAGAGACTTCATTTGTTAAAGACATTTCCTGTTCAAATTCATCAAGAGCTTTCCTACATCCTCCCTTCCCCCTGTCCTTCTCCCCTCACAAACCCCGAATATGTAAGAGGCTTTCTTAGTAGAGTAAGCCCAACAGGATGTTGAGAGAAAGGGATAAGAAAAAATAGTGCATAAACCAGATGAATGGAAAAAGCTCTGTTTCTTTTTATGCATATAACTTGAGAATTGTAAAAAAGAAATGAGTAAGAAAATTTCCTTCTCAGTAAACATGCTATTAAGTGTGTCTAAATTGTTTACACAAAGCCCAGGATTTGGAAGTTAACCCCGGTTGCCTTTTTTTAGATAGAGGGACCTGCACTGAAATGTTCTCCAGGCTTCTTACACTACTGGCTTATGTGCCCTTCTGCTCAGACTGTTACATAGGGTGAGTGGGTCAAGTTTAAGGTACAAAAGTTGGCCTACTCCAGCTCAGCTACTCCAAAAAAGGGAGCTGGGTTAGAGCAGGGGTGGTGGGGCGCGATTTTGGACTCCTTTATTTCCTGAATGCAGGATGCTCTATGCAGTTAGTGCTTTTTCCTGTCACCATGTGAATGCTCTGTAGCAGCTTCATCATTTGCTCTGGAAAAGCCCTTTCGAATTAAAATAATTCATTAGCTGTCAAGGACTTAGTGAAGCAAGCTGTGAAGAAGGGAGTCCCATTTGCTTGTGTCCGGAAAGGAGGTTGCCTCCTGGTTAGCATAAGCATCTCAGTTTCACACCCCATTAACAGGGTGTTTGTCTGATTTCTTCCTTTCAACCCCAAACCACAGTCCTGGGGAAGCCAGCCAGCCTTCCAGTTGCTTCTGGTGCAGATCTTCATGGCTTCATGACTCGACTTAGTCAAAGAGATTTCTTGTAACAGTTTTAGAACAGACATTTCCACATTCAAATGTGACCACAGAAACACATTTCAATGACAGGTAGACGTTATATATGATTTCTTTGTACCCTGAATGAGAGTGCTTTTTCTGGATGAATCTCCTGAAGACAAGTGTGTGTATGTAATTGGTAATTTGCAGTAATATTAGAAACAGAAGAATAAAATAGTTGTGATATATACTAATATAAGTATTTATTACATGGTATGTTGCAAGAGATAAAATATAGAACATAAAGCATAAAACCTAGGAAATCAGATTTGGGGAAAGGTTATTGAACATTTTGAACATGCCAGAAACTGCACTCAGCTCTTCATGTATTCTTAGGGTGTGCGTGTGTGTGTCTGTGTGTATGAGAGAGAGCAAGAGAGTGTGAGAGGGCGATTAGATCCCTTTGAAGAACGTCTCCTGTGTCATTGAAAGAAGGGTAATTTATATGAGTGTCATGAAAGTCATTTAAGAGTTTGAGAGGGAGCATAAGGAAGGTAATTATGTATCAGGAAAAAAAGGGCATTTTACCCTCTCTGATTTGCAGAAGGGTCTAATCCTTGCATAACATTTTCAAGGGCAAGGCTCAAACTTGGCTTTGAGATAATTAATTGGCCTGTTGCCTAGAGTGAGGAGTTGGCTTTTAAGAGACAAATATACTAATCAAAAACAGCTTTCAGGAAGACTTTATTCTGTCCCATGCCTACCACAGTAATTTGCACATAATATGCCCTCAAATATGAGTTTATCTAATGGATGAAGAGAGGATTTTATATTGAAAGGTTGTTTGTAGCAGGCAGTCTCTGTACTTCTTTTTCCTCTAAAGGTGAAGAGGGACTTGTCTAAATTGCAATAAGAGAAATATACGTTAGAGTTGCCAGCTACAAGCAGAAAGAAATATTGGCAAGAGCTCCAAGAGGGTTAATGTTCTTTCTGGAGGTATCTATGGCAACAGAAAGGTTAAGCATAGCTCTTGTAGAAGAAAGGGGTAGGTCCTTAATGCTCTGCCCCTGACTTCCCCTTTCCTCCTCCATTTGCTACTGGCTGAGAGATACAGTCAAGCCCAGAATGGTACTAAATCCCCCTGAATAATGGGATTTTTTTTCTTATAGTCAAGATACTCTGCCTTTCTGAGAACAAAGGGGTCACTCAGCTAATGTCACCTGAACCAGGCTATAGTATAAAGGGAACATAAATAAAAATTGGTTCACCCAAGAGTAAAAGAAAACCCCAATTAAAATGGCACAAATGAAATAGTAAGTTAAGAAGTCAAGAGGTAGATATCTAGTTCATGATATTGCCAGGGACCACATTCTCATCATGTAGCTTCCACGTCATGGTCCCAGATGGCTGCTTGAGCTCCAGCCATCATGTCTACATACTAGCCAGGGGCCAAGAAAGAATGAAGAAGGGCATGCCCTATTCCTATAAGGACACTTCCCAGGACTGGCAAAGAATACATTCGCTTACATCTCCCTGACCAGAACTTCCATGAACACACTTTCAGCTTAGGGTGGCTGAGTAATATGGTTTCTGTGTTGGGCAGTCAAATACCAGCTAAACACCAGGGGTCCTATTAAAGAAAGCGGAGAAGAATGGTTAGTAGGGGACACCTTGGAGTCTCTGCAAAAGGTGTAAAATGGATATGTGGGTCACTCAGTTCATGAAAACATTATTTTCCTCTCTGTCTGTTCTACACTCCCCTTGGTTCCTGTCTGCGTAGCTTACTTTGATTTTGAAATCTTGACAGTAGGAACTCCTAGGCAGATCCTGAAGGCATTCACAGGACCTGGGTCAGTCTGGATTCACTGGAGCTGAGCATAGTTTCCAAACTCAAATGGACAGATGCACTCTGAGGTACTAGGTCTGGCTGGGGCCTGACATTCTGCATTTCTAAGAGTCTCTCAAGTGATGTGATGCTGTTGGAATGCAGACTACATTCTTAGTGCAAGAGTTTAGAAATTTTCAATGTCCCAGTCTGTAGTATTCAGTAGAGATGGGCTGGTGATGGTCAGAGTGTGTGCCGTACTGTTCATGAGACAGCCTTGGGGAGCTTGCAAAATATAGACTTCTAGGATCCCAACTGCTGCATTCTATGTAATAGGTTGCAGACATCTGATTTTTTAAAAAAATTGAAGTATAGTTGATTTAAAATATTGTGTATAGTTTCAGGTGTATAGCAAAGTGATTCTGATTATCTGCTTTTTCAGATTCTTCTCCATGAAAGGTTATTATAAAATATTGAATATAGTCCCCCATGTTATACAGTAAATCTTTGTTGTTTATCTATTTTATATAGAGCAGTATGTCTCTTGATCATGGTGTCTCCCTTGCCAGGCAAGTATGCAGCAGTGTACCTCTTAATCCTATACTTCTAGTTATGTGGCCACCTACTACCTGCCTTTTCCCCTTGCTAAGCCTGAGTTAGTTTTCTACATCTGTGGGTCTGTTTTCTGTTTTGTAAATAAATTGATTTGTATTGCCTTTTTAGATCCCACATGTAAATGCTATTATATAATACATAATACCAGCTTTGTCCTTTTTCCTCAGAATTACTTCGGCAAGTCTAGATCTTTTGTGGTTTCATATACATTTTAGAATTACTTGCTCTAGATCTATGAGAAGTGTCATGGGTAATTTGATAGGGATTACATTAAATCTGTATATTGCTTTAAGTAGTATGGTCATTTTCACAGCATTAATTCTTCTAATGCAAGAACATGGAGTATCTTTCCATTTCTTTGAATCATGTTCAGTTTCCTTTATCAATATTTTATAGCTCTCAATGTATAAGTCTTTTACCTCTTTGGCTAGGTTTATTTCTATGTATTTTATTTTATTTTTTTGACACATCTGATTTTCATAACAGACACTCTGGGTAATTTCTGATAAAGGTGGTCTGTGTGTGTGTTCTTAGCTGCTCAATTGTGCCGAGCTCTTTGCGACCCTGTGGACTGTAGCCTGCCAGGCTCCTCTGTCCATGGGGATTCTCCAGGCAAGAATCCTGGAGTGGGTTGCAATGCCCTGCTCCAGGGGATTTAGGAGCTACATTCTGAGAAATATTGGCATCCGGTTCTCCAGCAGTCTGTGCTGGTGTGGGCCTTAACCTCTCAGATCGTTAGCCTATGAGATCTCAGCATTCTGGGATTTCTGGTTTTAAATTGTCTAGTTTAATTCATTAAAGGAAAGACATTTTACTAATCTTTATGGCCCAGAAGTATTTCATCAAAGGCACATTCATCTTCCTTTCCTGTTTTGGAACTAAGGGCTTTATTCTTCCAGGAGGTTTAGGATGTCTTTATCAGTGAGGGTTGCCATAACAAAATACCATAGGCTATTGGCTTAAACAACAGACTTTTATTTCTCACAGTGAAGGTTAGATTTCTGAGATAGGGTGCCTGCCTGGTTGGGTTCTGGGGAGACCTCTCTTCCAGGCTTGCAGACAGCCACCTGCTGCTGCCTCTTTATGGCTGAGTCCTCACGTGCTTGAAAGAGAGAGTGATCAAGTCTTGTCCTTGTCTTACAAGGGGACATGCCTCCCTCATTACCTCATCTAAACCTAAATACTTCCCAGAAGCCCCACCCAAATGCCATCACCCTGGGAGTTAGGCTTCAACATGAGTTTGGGGGGAAGCATGAACATGCAGTTCCCTACAGAGGGGATTCTGCATCTCTGAGAATGGGGCTGGCAGAGTACCCAGAGGTTGGGCTGGGTAAAGACAGATGTGGGGGAAAGACTGAGAGAGAAAAAGAGGAGGGAGGAAGGAGCGGGTGGCAAGAAGCTGACGTTCCCTGGCGCCTCCTCTGTGCAAGCACTGTGCTAGCCATTGTCTAAGTATTCCTTCATGTAACCCTCACTACCACCTGTGAGGTAGTGGGCTGTCTCCATCGGCCCCAGACAGATGTTTTAATATTCTTTTGTGTATATTCAATATTTAATTTAAACAGGAGTCAGAGAAAAGGAATGGCTTTTGTTGAGTTTGGGTGAATTCTGGAAGGTGGTGATGGACAGGGAGGCCTGGCGTGCTGTAGTTCATGGGGTCTCAAAGAGTCGGACATGACTGAGTGACTGAACTGAACTGAACTTTGTAATCACAGGCGACCACAGGGTCTTTTCACCTCTTTACTTTCACACCATTTTCATTACTTGGTAATTGTTCTTCCCTTCCCTTCCCTCCATTGCCTCCTCCTTATCCCAGCATCTCTTTACCACTTTCATTTCCTGATCAACTCTACTTATAAAGGCCTAGTTCAAGTTCTAGGTAGATTTCCCCATCACCCTTTCCAGGAGTCCTAGATCTCAGCCCCATCCTTGGATTGAGGCCTTCATTCACATGGAGAAGTCTTCCCCAGGTTTCTGCAATCAGCCTGGGGACACATTACATCAAGCACATCTTTTAATTTTCTGTATATTTCTTATTATCTGACTTTATTTACTTATTTGAAAAAACTTTTTATTTTATATTGTAGTTGATCCATGCATATGTATAACAGAATCATTTTGCTGTACACCTGAAACTAATTTTCTGTATTTTTGATGTTTGATGTCTAAGGTCTTGCTGACACTGGAGGGCCTGCCTTTTTCAGGATTGGCCTATTCCTAGAGATGGTAATTGACAGGTGGGCTAGGGTTCCTTTCATATGGAAACCATCCAGCCCAGTGCCCACCCCAGTCACGTCTTTATGGAGCTTTTATATCCCAGGCCACTATCTGCCTATCCTAGTCACCTCAGCGTCAGGTACCAGACAAGTAAGGGCAGCCACTATGCTCCACTGAAAGCCTACTGAAATCTTTCAATCTAGCCAGCCTGAAGCCTGCTTACCCTGCCTCTCATTCTTCCCTGTCAAAACCACAATAAAAGCTCTTGTCTACTTTTTACTGCCTCCATCTGCCTCCTAACTGACCCCGATTCTTCCCTGAGTGGCCCCACCAGACATGCCATCATTTTGGAATCTGAGTTCAATTCAGTTCAGTCGCTCAGTCATGTCTGACTCTCTGCGACCCCATGAATTGCAGCACGCCAGGCCTCCCTGTCCATCACCATCTCCTGGCGTTCACTCACACTCACGTCCATTGAGTCTGTGATGCCATCCAGCCATCTCATCCTCGGTCATCCCCTTCTCCTCCTGTCCCCAATCCCTCCCAGCATCAGAGTCTTTTCCAATGAGTCAGCTCTTCACATGAGGTGGCCAAAGTACTGGAGTTTCAGCTTTAGCATCATTCCTTCCAAACAAATCCCAGGGTTGATCTCCTTCAGAATGGACTGGTTGGATCTCCTTGCAGTCCAAGGGACTCTCAAGAGTCTTCTCCAACACCACAGTTCAAAAGCATCAATTCTTCGGTGCTCAGCCTTCTTCACAGTCCAACTCTCACATCCATACATGACTACTGGAAAAACCATAGCCTTGACTAGATGGACCTTAGTCGGCAAAGTAATGTCTCTGCTTTTGAATATACTATCTAGGTTG
>SJYW01047779.1:0-35557 GCA_006410735.1 Raphicerus campestris | reverse complement strand
CACCCGTGTATTCACTGATCTGCGTGCTTGATGAAGCTGACGTCATCTTGTCAAATCCCACTGACCATGAATCCCAAACTGGCTGCTGTGCCCCCCTGAGACTGAAGAGCTCATGAAGAACTCAACCCTCACTGGTTGCTTCTTGAGTGGACTCAGTATCTCTAGGCTCTGTTCACTGGGAAATGAACTCATTTAGCTTCCAAGGAGAGGAAAGTCCCATGGCCCTAGAGTCTCTCTCTCTTTTTTTTTTCCTTCTCTTCATCTTTTAGGAGCTTAGCAGAGACCTGGCTCAACTGATCTGGGTTACCTGGATTGAGAAAACAGACTGATTCTGGCCCCTGAGCCCCACAACGCTCCATTTCTAAAGGTTCTACTTTCTTGACATGAGAGCGTCCTGATGATGCCCGCGTAGATATTCCCTGCCCTTTGTCCCTGCAGATATATGGAGCTTGATGATGCTGGGTTCTGTTCCACTAGAAGGCTGGTGCAGTGAATATATTTAAACATTTTCTGTGTATTATGATTTTTGACATCTTAAGAAACCTTTTTGGTGGGGGACAGACTGCTGATTTTTAGAGCTAGCAAAGGCTCAGCTTGGGTGCATGCCTTTGATTTCCACAGCCACACCTCCTGTCTGGCCCAAACATTCTTGGAGGCAATATTCCTCTGTCTTAATCATCCCAGGGCTAGGTACCAGGCAAAAGGGACCACCCCAATAGCCCAAATCCTGCAGAAGGTTTTCAAACCAGCCCATCCTGAGCTGCTTCCCCCTGCCTTAACCTTGCCTTTCCCAAGGATACCCCAGTAGCCCCTATGGCCTAAGTGCTTCTTCCTTCTGCCTTCTGTCTCCAGACCATGTTGGTGAATTCCTGTGTGGTCCTGCATGAGGTGGTATGCCTCCTGTCTCTAGGGCCTGTGAGTATAATGCCTGTTATTTTCCTGAGCCTCTCCTGTGTCTCCTCCAATGGCTGTATCTGAGTGTCTCATAAAAGCATATAGAACAACTGACCCTGGGGCTGCCTGGTTGAAGTTTTTGGGATAAGGAGAGCTCAGGGGACTGTGTGCCCTTTCCTACTTCTCTGTTTGCATCTTTCATGGCTCCCAACCCTATTTTCTGTTTGTACCATGTGGTGTAAGTGATGTGTGTCATGACCCTTCTGTAAAACAGTCTCCAATCTTTGGTCATTAGCCACTCCTGTGTTTGAGGATCCAGAGACTTCTTTGGTGACAGGACATTAATTCACTCCTCTGATAGATTTGTGGGCTAATAAGTGGTGGAACCATTGCTTTCTTCCCACCTAATAAATATTCCATGAATAATTGAAGCTTATTGAATTAGTTGGGCCACAAAGCTGCTTCCTCCCTTGCTGGGAATGCAGCCAGCGTTGTGCTTTAAAAGACACATGTGCACGTGCTCATGGTGAATAAATTCTCTGGCAGGAAGAAAATCGAGGAGGAGTTAGAAAGGCCAGGAGAAGCAGAAAACAGCACCAGAGGAAGGAAATGTATAAAAGCTTCAGGAGATCATACAAAAGGAGTGGTGCTATATTCCCCAGGAGAAAGAGATGATGCTGTTTGTGGCTTTGTACATCCTGTTTCTTTTTGTGATTCAGCTGAAAGATGAATAATGTGGGGAGGGAGGGAAAGCTGGTACAAATCCAGCGCCTGACACCTCTGGGTAATGATGCTGCCTTTGTCCTTGTCTTCTGAATGCCAACAGCAGTGGCTTCTCCTGCTTCATGGGGAAGCAGAACTAAGTTTCTACACAGCTTAAAATGGCTGGGACTGGAGATAAGGTGCAGAATTTTCCTTTTTTGGCTCAGTGGCATGCACCTTTTCTTTCAGTTCAACCAACCTGGGTGGGGACACTGGGGATACAAGTGTAAATAAATGCTGCTCTATTCCCCATCCACAGAGTGGGGAGGACCATCTTAGAGGCAGTCCTGTGTGCTGAGAGTTGGGGGGGAGGTGGGGGAATAGGGAGGACTCTAGACAGACTATTTGGGTGCAAGTCCTGTCCATTCAGTGACCCCAAGTCCTTGGACAAATTCCACCATTTATTTATTGCCCAGTAGAGTTTTGGGTGCTGAGGACAGAGTGCTGAACAGAGGCACTTTGCTTCTAGTGGAGAAGACAGTCTCGTGGTGGTGTAGTCACTAAGTTGTGTCTGATTCTTGCGACCCCATGGGCTGTGGCCAGCCAGGCTCCTCCATGGATATTCTCCTGGCAAGAATACTGGAGTGGGTTGCCATTCCATTCTCCAGGGAATCTTCCCAACCCAGAGATCGAACCCAGGTCTCCCACATTGTAGGCAGATTCTTTACTGTCTGAGGCACCAGGGAAACCCAATACAATCAAACTTATGGATAAAACAGAAGGAAACTCACAGACATGGATAACAAATTTATGGTTACCAAAGGTTAAAGAGGAGGAGGGGTAAATTAGGAATTTGAGATTAACAGATACATACTACTGTGTGAAAGTAGATAAATCTAAAAAGAATTGATACAAATGAACTTATTTTGCAAAACAGACTTAGAGAAGGGGACTTATAGACTTAGAGAATGGTTGCCAAGGGGAAGGGATTGGGGGAAGGGATAGTTAAGGAGTTTGATATATATATTTATAATAGATAACCAACAAGGACCTACTGTATACACAGGGAACTGCTCAGTGTTATGTGGCAGCCTGGATGGGAGGGGAGTTTGGGAGAAAATGGATACATGTACATGTATGGCTGAGTTCCTTTGCTGTTCATCTGAAACTGTCACAATGCTGATAACCAGCTACACTCCAATACAAAATAAAAAAGTTTAAAAAATAGATAGACAACAAAGATCTACTGAATAGCACAGGAAATTATATTCAGTATCTTATAATTACCTATAATGGAAATAACCTAAAATGGAAATAATCTGAAAAAACAAAACAAAACACTTTGCTTTACACCAGAAGCTAACACAACTATCCTTCAATTTAAAAAAAATCTGGCTTTTTGAGCCACTAAACTCATCTCATTCTAACTGTAGTTGTTTTCACCCAAGTCACTTGGCGCTGCCTGTGGGGATAAGGCGAGGTTAGCCTATGTTTGTCTATATCGGTTTAACTACCATTTACCTATCTCAATCTTATACAGATGAAGCAGCTAGAGTTAGAGATAAGATTTTTTTTTTCAGAACACAAATTTGGATCTGATCTAACATTCAGACAAATGGGCAATCAAGTTCAAAATCTCAGGTCCTTTCTGTTCATGATCATTTTTTTCTAGGAGCTATGAAATGTCTACCTTGGTCATAGAAGTGTAATAAGGCAACCACAAAATCCCTCACTCCAAAGCTTTTTGGCTTTCTGGTGAACCCTCAGTGTTGGGTATTCTCTTTCACCTCCACTCCAAAGTCTACCCTGCCCTCTGCCCTGGGGGGCTGGCTCTGTGGGTGACCTCCACCCCGGATGTGGCATGGGCAAAGGCGGGAGACTGGATGACAGACAGACAGAGGGTCAGGATATTTATGCTTTCTACTCCTTGCCTGTCTGGTTGCCTAGAAGAAGCTACCTTCCTCTACCAAAGGCCTTGGCTTCTGTTGGAATGACTCCCTTCTACACTGAGGGTTTCTCTGGGTTCACGTAAACCCTTTTCTATTACATTCTGAGGAGCAAAGGTCATAGCAGTCTTCTGGTTTTGCTAGCCAGAGATGCTTGTGGTTTTCCCTTAACCCTACTTATACCTTGATAAAATAATATCTTCATGAAATTCTCTTAATCACCCCTTTTTACGTGTGCCATCTATTTTCTGCTGAAACCCAACCCGCATACCTTCTAAGGTCAAATGTTTCAAAATATACCCTTACTATACAGTACTAGCCAGTAAAACATAGTTATATTGAAATATATATCATATTTCAATGATTCTCATATGTGCCCCACCCCTGTTCCCACATGTGTTTCAGCATCTCCAAAATTAAGATGATTTACAAATGGTGGGTTTTATTTTTGCCACCAGCAAGGCAGTGGTTGCTGTTTCCTGGGGAGGTATGAACTTGGTCATTGCTGGTCACAGAATCCTCGTTTTAATTGAGTTATGCTCATTGTTGGTACTACTCAGTGCTGTTTAAAATGTTTTCAGAAAGCTTACATAATGATTCAGCTCTGGAACCAAGTAATTGTGTACACAAAGGCACAAAACAGAGCAACAAGGCATAATTTTGATGTTGGTGAAGCAAACATCTTGGCAGAATGGCTGCAATTCCATAGTTTTCAAGGGTTTTATGGGATGTAAGAAAGAAAGAGCCCTTAAGTAGCTGTGTTGCATGTGTTACTGAAATGTGTGCAAAAGAATTGCCCGAACAGAGCAAGAGATGCCCTTTAGGGCAGAAGGAGTTCTCAAAGCCCTTAGAATAAGTCAGTTTCAAAGAAGCAGGGAGTTGGTGTCACTGATTGGTGGAACTTTTTCTTTCTNTGTGTGCAAAAGAATTGCCCGAACAGAGCAAGAGATGCCCTTTAGGGCAGAAGGAGTTCTCAAAGCCCTTAGAATAAGTCAGTTTCAAAGAAGCAGGGAGTTGGTGTCACTGATTGGTGGAACTTTTTCTTTCTCAGTGGTTCATAAAATAGTGATGTGGCCTACAAATTCTTAGACATCTCAGATTCAGTGAAACACGGTATTTCCTAGAGTGCTGTTTCCGGATCGCCAGTTCATTTATTGACCTTAGTCCTACCTCTCTGTCAAGTTTACAGAGAAACAAATAAAGGGATAGCATTCACCCCCAGGCCGGTGGAGGATGTGTTCCTCAACTTTCCCCCTCCCATGGGCCTACATACCATAAAGGTTTTGATTTTGAGGCTTGATGAGGTATGGGAGTCTCCAGAGCAGTGGTTCCCAAACTTTTTGGCACCAGGAACCAGTTTCATGGAAGACAGATTTTCCACAGCCTGGGAAAGGGAGGTTTGGTTTCAGGATGACTCAAGTGCATTACATTTATTGTGTACTTTATTATTATTTCATCAGCTCCACCTCAGACCATCAGGTATCAGATCCCAGAGATTGCAGATCCCTGCTCTAGAGGGATCCGAGGGCTCCCTGAGTGGCCTGGAGTGGAATGGAGAGGGGATTGNCTCCTCTTTCACTTTCATCAAGAGGCTTTTTAGTTCCTCTTCACTTTCTGCCATAAGGGTGGTGTCATCTGCATATCTGAGGTTATTGATATTTCTCCCGGCAATCTTGATTCCAGCTTGTGCTTCTTCCAGCCCAGCGTTTCTCATGATGTACTCTGCGTATAAGTTAAATAAGCAGGATGACACGCCTGAGGTCAGGGCAGCAGCTGAGAGGAACTACCACACACCTGAGGTCAGGGGAGGTGGCCGAGAGGAGCAACCTCATGTCCAAGGAGCAGTGGCTGTGCAGGCGCAGGAGGACCGAGATGAGCTACTCCACGTTCAAGGTCAGAAGGGGCAGCCGTGAGGAGATACCCCTCATCCAAGGTAAGGAGCAGTGGCTGCATTTTGCTGGAGCAGCCGTGAAGAGATACCCCACATCCAAAGTAAGAGAAACCCAAGTAAGACAAGTAGGTGTTGCNGCAGCCGTGAGGAGATACCCCTCATCCAAGGTAAGGAGCAGTGGCTGCATTTTGCTGGAGCAGCCGTGAAGAGATACCCCACGTCCAAAGTAAGAGAAACCCAAGTAAGACAAGTAGGTGTTGCGAGAGGGTATCAGAGGGCAGACACACTGAAACCATAATCACAGAAAACTAGCCAATCTGATCACATGGACCACAGCCTTGTCTAACTCAATGAAACTAAGCCATGCCCTGTGGGGCCACCCAAGACAGGCGGGCATGGTGGAGAGGTCTGACACAATGTGGTCCACTGGAAAAGGGAATGGCAAACCACTTCAGTATTCTTGCCTTGAGAGCCCCATGAACAGTATGTGTACATTATGCTATAACTACTGGAGAAGGAAATGGCAACCCACTTCAGTGTTCTTGCCTGGACAATCCCAGGGATGGGGGAGCCTGGTGGGCTGCCATCTATGGGGTCACACAGAGTCGGATACAACTGAAGTGACTTAGCAGTAGCAGTATGCTATAACTAACAATTCCCTGTGAAAGTGAAAAGTTGAGGTCACTCAGTCATGTCCAACTCTTTGTAACCCCATGGACTATACAGTCCATGGAATTCTCCAGGCCAGAATACTGTAAGTGGGTAGCCTTTCCCTTCTCCAGGGGATCTTACCAACCCAGGGATCGAACTCAGGNTGTCTGTGTTGGCTGTCTCTTATACACATCTTATACAGTCCATGGAATTCTCCAGGCCAGAATACTGTAAGTGGGTAGCCTTTCCCTTCTCCAGGGGATCTTACCAACCCAGGGATCGAACTCAGGTCTACTGCATTGTAGATTCTTTACCAGCTGAGCCACAAGGAAAGCCCAAGAATGCTGGAGTGGGTAGCCTATCCCTTTTCCAGTGAATCTTCCCAATCCAGGAATTGAGCCAGGGTCTCCTGAATTGCAGGCAGATTCTTTACCAGCTGAGCTACCAGGGAATCCCAGCCAAAGTATTTGTTAACCAGGAAGTTAAGTAATATTTATAAAGTAATATTTCTATTAATGAAATTGCTTTTACAAATGGCATCTTAAATCCTCAAAACAACCATGCAAGCTGGGGATTATTATTATTATTTATTATTATTATTAGCACCATTATTATTTTATAGGTTAGGAAACTATGCTAGCCAACTTCCCTGAACTCACGGTAGCTAGTAAATGATGGTTTCTAGGATTCAAATTCAGGTCTTGTAACTCAGTATTCTGTATACTTCTCAATGCACTGTGATTCTTCAACAAAATCTTACAGAATTCTCCCATTTTTTTGCCAGACTGATAGCCCTGGGAAGTCCTGCAGTTAAGATATCTGGTAGTGACTATTACACTCAGGAGCCCCTCAGCATCCAAAAATATGTTGATCAGTTCACTCTGCCTAACTCTGAGGTCCCAGTAAAGGCAATAAGAATTCTCTAAACAAGTGAGTTTCTCAGAATCTAGACCATACATGCTCATTCATAGGACTTCAATCACTTTCTAGGAATAAGAAACATTTTGGAATATACATACACATATCATACACATTTGTATATCTGTGTGTCTAAGAGTGTGAGTGTGTGTTTGTGTGTATACGCACACGTGTGCACATGCGCCTATTCACCTCTCTCAAATACCACCAAACCTCTCAGGGGCTAATTGGGATCTAATTTATGAGAGGTGTCAAACTATAATTTAGGGATCTCTGATGCTCATGAATCCCTGAACCCCACAATTACTTTCAATGACTAAACTGGAGGTGCTGACAGCCTTAAAATCTCTTGTCCCATCAACATCTCACTAAAACATGATGGAAACTGCACCTGCAGCATGGATTCCTTAATCTGTGTCACTGCCTTTTTGAAAAGCAGTAATAAATGCCAGTGGCATGAAGGGCAGAGATTATAGGCTTCTTTCTTCTTGTAGAAAGATATCACCAACTCCTGGCTGGAAACCAGTGGTGCATCATTAGCTGGGATTGTTAAACCACGGCCCTGCTGATCACTGTGAACTGAGGTGTTGGTGAGGGACTAGAAGCTGAGCCTGTGTGTGTTCTTCAAAATCCATTCAACCCGACAGTGTAAATTCACACAACAAAACAGAAACAAAACTCATAAATTGTATCTAGGAACTCTTTTGCATATGAGTCTACAAAATTGACCTAGTCACTGAATTCCTAGGGAAGTTGACAGGGATGGAAAGGATTGGGGGTAGGTACTCTAGACCTGAGCTGTCCAGCCATTTAAGAAAACAAACACTCATATTCCCATATATTCCCATTGCAAGAGGTATATGGAAAATCTCTGTACCTTCTCAAGTCTTTTGTGAATGTCAAACTGCTCTAAAAGTAACTGAAAGTTGCTCGGTCATGTCTGACTCTTTGCAACCCACAGACTATGGCCTGCTAGGCTCTTCTGTCCATGCAGATTCTCCAGGCAAGAACACTGGAGTGGGTAGTGTTCACTTCTCCAAGGGATCTTCCCAATCCAGGGAACAAACCCACATTCCCTGCATTGGCAGGTGGATTCTTTACCACTGAGCCACCAGGGTAGCCCCTTAAAAAACAGTTACATAAGCCTAGTGGCTATCATATGGAACAGTGCAGTTCTAGAAGAACTGCATCACACTGCAGCCCTGGATAAGGGTAGACTGTCTGGAAATACAGTTGGGTGAGCCAGGGGTCCCCATCTCAGAGACACAATACAAACTACTGTAGACAAGGAAGGGAAAGAGCAGGGACACTGCTCAGCCTCAAAGATTGCTATCAGAAATCAATGTCTCCATTTCTGCGTCCACATGCCAGCTGTGTCCACAAGCTTAAACTACAACTTCTAGAAGCTTCTGGGCTTCAACAACATGCCTAGTTCAAAGAAAGTTCCCCTCCATCAATTTTGATGTGAAAGATCCCAGAGAAGCACTCTGATTGGGCCAAGCCGGGTACCATGTCTGCCATGTGGCTTGGAGGTCAGTGTGCTATGTTTGGAATCCTCTACTGCGCTATGAATCTGAGATTCTGGGGCAGATTCCAGAACCTTCTGACTGAAGGGAAGACAAGGCTCATTTTCTAAAAGAAGCAGTGATACAGGCATGCCAGGCCAAGCACATTGTGGTTCCTATTATAAAAACCAGGGAGGAGGGTCTCCCTACTGGACTGACTCCCACTGGAGCAAACCTCTTCCAGAGACCCATCAGCAAGTGCCAACAGTTATGAAAAACCCACTGATCCTGTTCACCCAGAGACAGCTAGGGAAATATGGGACTTAAGCCCAGGTACTAAAGCTCAGAATTCAGTTTTCCTTTTACTATAAGAGTAATTTTCAATGGAAATGGTACCATACCTTAAAGAGGGTTTTAAACTTAACTGGGGAAGTTTTGATCATCACAGTGATTAGGGAGTATATTGGCATTTAACAAGCAGGAGCTGGAGATACTTGATAAGCAGGTATGTTTCTCTACTCCTTATGTACACTGTCAATTATGGGGAGAGCCAACAATACCCAGTTGAGTGCTATTTCTGTTAAAACCAAGCGTGTTCATTATCTGTAAGTACAAGCATCTGTCTCCTTCATAAACACTTCTAGCACAGCTGGGCCTCGAGCATGTGCAAGTGTGCATCATTTTCTCTTAAACTGATTTTCTTTTATTCTCTGTATTACAATTAAAGCATCCTATTTTTAGATTATGCATATTGAGCTTATATAACCTACAATTTTTATTTTAAAATAATAAAAGAGAAATTTAAAGATATATTTTAAAAGCAGGCATTGTTGGGGTTGAGAATCTCTGAACTACATTAAGCTTGAAGGGAGAGACATGGAGAGGTGAAGAAGGAACCAGAACAAGTGAGAGAATAAGCAATGATGAGTACAGACAGAGCTTGAATGCGGGCAAAAAGAGAAAGTCAAGAGAAGAAAGTTGCAAGGCGAGGATGAGAAAGGAGGTCATCTTCACGGCCCTGACAGCCCTCCCTCCCGCTGTGAGTTCTCTCTCTTTCCCACACTCCGGTCCTTTCTCTCCTTCTTCATGGTCCCCAATCCCCAGCCTGAGGATGGTGTGAGATGCCAAATGAGAGCATATCACTGGCAGAAATCAACAAGTGACTATTATGAAGACTCTAAACCAAAACTTCACATGACTCTACCCCTGGGCTGTGAGATGACAACCAGAGAGAAAAATGGAAGTCGCTGGCCAGATGCAGAAACTGAGAGGAAACCCCTACTAGAATATTACAAAACAATTTTTAAAGATAATTATGGAGACCAAATAGAAATATCAACATATGTCAAGCACATCATAAGTTAAAACACAGACTGTTCAATTTTACATGCCCTATCTATACCACGACAACGTTTTCAAAAATGCATAATGGACAGAAACTTGGCAAAGCAGGAGTAAAAACACTTTCAAAATACAAAAACAATTGCTATGAAAGTACAGAATTTATTTACCACTTTTTTCTTTAAAATTTGTGTTACAATTACATATTTTGCCAAAAAATTAAAAAATACCTGTTCATTTCACTCTTCTACTTTCCAATTCAAAGCATCCTTTCTTCCCATCAGTTTATTACTGGACTTGCCTAAACTTCCAAATCAAATGGGTCCTAATTTCCCTACAAAATATGTATGAGCTTTACTAGGAGATTCACAATTGGCACCAGCTGCACCAATGTTTCAAATTAAAAACTGTTTTCCATAAATTTTTCTCAAAATGTTAGCATCAGTCAAACCCCTCTGCCTCATGTTGAAATGAACCAGTTAATTTTAATAACAGGCTACAGCAACTTTTGAATATAATAAAAGCCTACAGAAAACATACACCACACATACGTATCTTATAGGAGGGTAAATAAAAGTTGAGTTTAATTTTTAATATGTGGATAATGGTGGAGTTTTTTAATACTACATATAGGAATCATAGGAAAGTTTGCTCAAGCTTGTACAGGAGACCTGGCAATGTGTGAGTCAGATTACCTGCATCCCCTTAATCCTCAAAGAAATAAATATGTTGTTGTACTTGATAAATAAAGTAGGGAAAAGGGAAAACCATTATATCATTCAGGTATGACCTAAATAAAATCCCTAATGATTATAAAGTGGAAGTGACAAATAAATTCAAGGGATTAGATCTGAAGGAGTGCCTGAAGAATTAGGGACGGAGGTTTGTGACATTGTATAGGAGGCTGTGATCAAGATCATTCCCAAGAAAAAGAAATGCAAAAAGGCAAAATGGTTGTCTGAGGGGGCCTTACAAATAGCTGAGAAAAGAAGAGAAGCTAAAGGCAAAGGAGAAAAGGAAAGATATACCCATTTGATTGCAGAGTTCCAAAAAGTAACAAGGAGAGAAAAGAAAGCCTTCCTCAGTGATCAATGCAAAGAAATAGAGGAAAACAATAGAATGGGAAAGACTAGAGATCTCTTCAAGAAAATTAGAGATACCAAGGGAACATTTCATGCAAAGATGGGCTCAATAAAGGACAGAAATGGTATGGACCTAACAGAAGCAGAAGATATTAAGAAAGGTAGCAAGAATACACAGAAGAACCATACAAAAAAGACCGTCATGACCCAGATAACCACATGGTGTGATCACTCACCTAGAGCCAGACATCCTGGAATGAGAAGTCAAGTGGTCCTTAGGAAACATCACTATGAACAAAGCTAGTCAATGTGATGGAATTCCAGTTGAGCTATTTCAAATCCTGAAAGATGATGCCATGAAAGTGCTGCACTCAATATGCCAGAAAAACTCTGCAGTGGCCACAGGACTGGTCAGTTTTCATTCCAATCCCAAAGAAGGGAAATGCCAAAGAACCTTCAAATTACTGCACAATTGCACTCATCTCACATGCTAGTAAAGTAATGCTCAAAATTCTCCAAGCTAGGTTTCAACAGTACGTGAACCGTGAACTTCCAGGTGTTCAAACTGAATTTAGAAAAGGCAGAGGAACCAGAGATCAAATTGCCAACATCCGCTGGATCATTGAAAAAGCACAAGAGTTCCAGAAAAACATCTACTTTTGCTTTATTGACTACACCAAAGCCTTTAACTGTGTGGATCAGAACAAACTGTAGAAAATTCTGAAAGAGATATGAATACCAGACCACCTGACCTGCCTCTTGAGAAACCTATATGCAGGTCAGGAAGCAACAGTTAGAACTGGACATGGAACAACAGACTAGTTCCAAACAGGGAAAGGAGTACGTTAAACCTGTCTATTGTCACCCTGCTTATTTAATTTATATGCAGAGTACATCATGAGAAACGCTGGGCTGGATGAAGCACAAGCTGGAATCAAGATTGCTGGGAGAAACATCAATAACCTCAGATATGCAGATAACTCCACCCTTATGGCAGAAAGTGAAGAGGAACTAAAAAGCCTCTTGATGNTTTCTGTTAGAAGTTTTCCATGAACATTTTTTACTTTGTCAGTTATTTTTAGTTGATTATTTCTACCAGGGATATTTAGCATAAAATTAATCAAAATTAAATGTTTATGTATATATATTTCTAAGCTAAAATATGAGAAAATTAGGACCATATTTCTCTGCTATTCTATTCCAGGCTTATCTTTTAGGCAGCATTGACCTATTGCTTTGAGAATTCAGTTATTCTGTTTGTTTCAGATCACTTTACATGCTGTGTACAAAGAAGAGCACATAGTGATGCCAAAATGGTGTGGGTCAGAGGAGGTGAGTTAACAGAGAAGGGCAGTGGGGACAGGAGCAAGGTGGCTATGACACTGAGGGGACAATGGGAAGTAAGTGTGGATAGTGAATTGTACCGCTAAGCAGCTTGACTAAAAGGAGGAGAAATACAAGCAGGAGCTAGAACATTTTTAGGATGGTGAGGATTTGTTGGCTAGAGGCTAATGGAAAGATCTCAGTGAAAGAACAGGACCAAGGGAACAAATGGAGAGGTAGCTTTGACCTGGAGGAAAAGAGATAAAGATTAGTGCAGGAGAGGGAAAATTAACACCTTTTTCTCTGTGTAGCTGGAGGCAAAGTCCTCTGCTGGGTGGCAAGGGTGGTTGAGGGCTGAGTTAGTAGGGGGCTGTGGAATTGCCTTGGCTTCTCTGGCAGGCTTTCCCACCTCCTTCTGGCAATAACACTGTCTTCATTTGGGAAACTCTTCCCCTATGTGTCATGGGATTTCGCATGTGACCCATATCCCTCGCCTAGGGAGTGAGTCTCCATTAGTTGGAGAGAGGGACATACAAGGAGTCCTGGGGCATCCTCCAGCACTACAGGATGAGGGAGATGAGGCAAAGGTTCTGCGCTAGGGAGAAATCTCGAGATGATGAATTTTATGGACTAAAGATGAAGAAAGTGAAGAAGGAGGGAGGGACTAACTGTATACATGATGCTGGAGGCTGTGTAAAGTAGGACTGCGCTGATGTTGAATGTGGCAAGGTGAAGGTCATCAACTTTGACAAGAATAGTTTTGCTGATGAGGTGGTGACTAAAAGCTGCATTAGAGTGGGTTGGAAGAGGAAAGGGTTGAAGAGGAAGCATGAGTAATCATTTGGAGGAAGAGAGAAATGGAGCAGTAAGTAATTAGAGGAGGGATGTGGATAAAGGGAAGATTTTTGATTTACAGCATCTGATATTATAGCATGCATATACACTGGTGGGAATGATCCTATAGAAAAGGAAAATTTGAAGATGTAGGACAGGTAGGGGCTAACTCTAATAGCAAAGACTTTGAGAAAGTAAGAGGGGAGGGCCTGATTGTCAAGTGGAGGGTTTGGTTTTTGGATAGAATTGGGGACGGTTCATTTTCTGTCATTGAGATAAGGCTGAGTACATGGTACAGATGAAGCCAGGTTGGTAGTTACTGATAGGAAAATGAGGCAGTTTTCTATTGACTGCTTTTAGTTTCTTAAGTAAGAAGCAAGATAATTAGCTGTGGGATTAGTTGTGGTAATTTCCCAGGTGAAAGTGGACAGTAAATTTAGATAACGTGAGGAGTGTAAATAGATGGACCACTGGATTTAGAAAGCTGAGGTCATTGGTGACCTTGACCAGAGCCTTCTCTGGGGAAGTTTGTAGGGGACAGGTGAGTGGTGTTGGGGCTGGAGAAGGAACAGGCTCACCAGTAGCTGGAGCTTTGTGCGGCATCGCTGCCACCCTGCTGAGGCCAGGATTCAGACTGGAGGAAGTCGGCTGGCCTCAGTGACAACGGTGGTTGATGATATTACCAAAAAGAGAAACTGAGGAAGTAAAGATCTTTTTCTGCTCTGGCTCCTAAGTTGTACCATATAAGCCTGATCCTGTGCCTACGTGTATGGAAGAATCCTCACCCTAGAGAGGGGAAGAGTGCTGACACCCAGAGGAAGGGTGAAATAGGCAATGGGTGTAGAAAGAGTTAGGGGCATATCACTTAAACTGCTGGATCCAGCCATGCTCCCACGGTTTTCAAGGTGTAAGATAAACAAAGATCACCCAAATGAAGACAAGCAAAGGCTATGTATTCAGAGCTTGCTTATGCACAGAAGTCAGCCACAAGTGTTTGTATTTGGTAGAGAGTCAGGGTGGGCAGAGGAGTGGGAAGGCTTCACAGTGGAAACTGGAAAGGCTTCATGTGTGCCCTACTGTAGAGATTGTTGGCTTAGGGGAACCGGGAGCAGGCTAATGAGAAGCAGGGCATCCTATTTGATTGGTTAGGGGAGATATCTGATTTTCTCTGGTTGGTCCTAAGTTGAAAGCACATTCAAGAAATTAGGGAAGTTGGAAGTTATTGCCAAGTTTGTCCTGAGCTGATTGCTGCAGAGGCTGTGGTTTGACTTCCTGGGTTGGTTACTACAGAGGCTGTGGATCAGAGCTCTCTTCTGATACATGGTCTGACCATGTCCATTTATATATTCAGTTTCTGAGTCCCTATATGTATAGTCTCTCTTTGCTTAAGCTGGTTTGTGTTGAATATTTGTATTCTGTGATTACGAGAGTCCTGACCACTACAGAGAAGTTTGGGGAATGGCAATTTGGAGATAAGCTTGGAGGTTAGAAAACTGGGAGGTTAGAAAGCTGGGAGGGTAGGCAAAACAAACCCCAGAGATGATAAACACTACTTTTAAAAATCTACTTTTTCCTTTTGAACCTTTTATTTTGTATTGAGGTTTAGCCATTAAACATCTACTTTTAACCAGGACACTACCTGTATCATCTCATTTAATCTCTAAAAATGCTGTGATATAGGATTATTTTCTCCATTTTTCACATGAGGAAATGGACTCACAGCAGGAAAGTAGGTTGCCTCAAGTTTTACAGTATCAGAACCAAGGATTCAAACTTTAAAAAAAACCTTTTATTTTGTATTGGAGTTTAGCCAATTAACAATGCTTTGATAGTTTCAGGTGAACAACAAAGGGATTCAGCCATACATACACATGTATCAAAAGGGAAAGTGTTAGTCGCTAGGTCGTGTCTGACTGTTTGCGACCCCTTGGACTGTAGCCCACCAGGCTCCTCTGTTCATGGACTTCTCCAGGCAAGAATACTGGAGTGGGTTGCCATTTCCTCCTTCAGGGGATCCTCCTGACCCAGGAATTAAACTTGCATCTCCTGCATGGTAGGCAGATTCTGGACCGTCTGAGCCAGAAGGGAAACCCATACATGTGTTCGTTCTCTACCAAACTTCCCTTCCACCCAGGCTGCCACATAACATTGAGCAAGCTTCCATGTACTACACAGTAAGCCCTTGTTGGTTGTCCATTTAAAATATTTCAGTGTGTACATGTCCAGGGGATTCAAACTTGAGTCTGCTCTTCTGCGGTCCAATGTTTTTGCTCTCAGGTTATGATATTTTGTATAAAATAGGAAATGGATTTTCCTCCTTCCAGGTACCGTGAGACTCAGACAGACACCTGTGGAGTTTCTGCTTGTTTGTTGTGTCATATATACAGGACTTCTATGAACATGTGTTGACACATGCCTTGTGGTTGATTCATTGGTAGACATCTATTTTGTGATCATGACTTTATTAAGAGCAGTTGTGATATGGATGAAACGTTAATTTTGAATCTTTGACAGAGTTTTTTCTCATCCCTGTCATATCATTTTGAAATTCATACAGTGTTTAAAAATGGGTTATTGATCTTATCAATCATTGTGATAGATAATTCTTCCATGAAAACTGATCTCTAAAGCACACATCTTAGAACTCAGAAAACATCATGTCTTGATTTTAGTAGGTATGTGTTAAATACAAACAGCAAGAAAAAATTATTAGGGTAATAATTTTATTATTTTATTGTATTACTGAAGGAACACTAGGTAATAAAGTTATTTCCAAATGTGAAGAAGAAAGTCTGTCCCTTGAGAGAGCTGTGGGGCAAGAAGAGAAACAGTCTTTATGGGGGTTGAAGAATTCATTAGAACCAATTAGAAATTGACTGGCCTGATCTGAGGGCTTCTCTTTCCACTAGGACCAAATTGCATGGCTTTAACCAAGAAAGAATCTATAATTTTTTTTTTCTTTCTTTTTTTGGTCTGCATGGGTGATTAGGAAATTCACTGCTTTCTTGATCTGGGTGGAGTAATTAAAACAAATCCATCTTTCCTCTTATGTAAGATCCTATTCAGAACTCTTGATTTTTCTCTTATTCCCCACCCTCAAATTTTTCACATCATTCTCCCTTAGATACTGTGGTAAAGCTAATATGGTCATTATGGACAAGTGATAAAATTATCAGTATCCCTAAAGAAGCACTCTTAGTCTTCAACACGCAGAGAATTTTTCTTTTAGTGTTTGTATGTGTGATGGATTTAATGTAGCTTGGTACATCAGTACATTCTAGGAGGGGGAGAAAAGATGCTCCTGGAGGGATTACAATGATTGGTAGGGTAGATACAGATCCTCAGGCTTTGTGAATTTGCTGTAGTCTGTCATGTGTGAGTTTGGTTAACACCTCATTAATTTATTCAAGCCAGAGAACAAAAAACTGAATAAAACAATGGCTGTGTTCCCAGTCCAGTCTTCTGCAGATGGCTGAGTGAGTCTAGTAAACAACATAAAACAAAAATCAAGGGTATCATTTGGCTTGTCTGTTGATGGTAGCCTCTAAAATTTCATATTCCCTTTTTAATGCCTTAGAATTGGGGCCAATAACCAGCCAGGCTTCCTGCAGTAATTAGTATTGGTCTCAGCAGCTCTCTCTGTGATAATGGATAAACAAGTAGACCCTGGATCCTGTCTTAACATCACACTGGCTTTTCTTGGGGAGATTTTTTTTATCTGGTCCATATTAGAGAAAAAGAAATTTTAGAGGTTATCATCAACAGACAGGCCAGATGATACCCTTGATTTTTGTTTTATTTTGTTTGTTCAGTGGTTACAGGTGACATGTAAGCTTTAATGTATAAACATCCTTTGATGTAAAGGTTGAAAATTGATCTTTTTCTTGACATAAACAGTTGCTTTAAAAATTATGAATTTTTCCCATACGAGCTAATGTTGGTAAAGACTAGCAAAATAACACTCAAGTACTCACCACTCAGCTTAAAAACTAGAACATTACTGATGGATATTAACCCTTCCCATGTAAATCTCTCTCTAGTCTCATTTCCTTTCCATGCCATGCACCTTCCCTTCCCATGCCATACACCTTCCCTTCCCCCATGAAACCACTATCTTGAAATGTGTATTGACCATTCTGTTGATTCAAAAATATATATGTTTCTACATCTGTGTTATCTATGAACAAAATGTAATTTAATTTTGCTTTGGAAAAGTTTTACAACATTTATTCTTATATAATTTGCCTTCCCACCTTTCAATATAGTGTTGGGCAGTTTGTATTTGCTTGTAAATAGTTCTGGGATCTTCATATCAAGGATTGTGAGTTTAGTGATGGAGCAGCGGTAGATACACAAATTGATTGTGTCTTGGGAAATAGAATTTGTAAGAAAAGAATTAAAGTATTGGGCTAATGCCTATGCAAACTAAAAGGTGGCTGGGATATCATAAAAACAATGCATTTATAATGGATTTTTATATAAGACTCTAGATAAATAGAGCTGGAGTCAAATCCTACCTTCACCACTGTAGGATTCCTAAAAAGAATATTGTTATTATTATTTTGCCTTTGTAAAAGGTGGTGCTAAGTGCTAAGTTGCTTCAGTCATATCCAACTCTTTGCAACCCTATGGACTGTAGCCTGCCAGGCTTTTCTGTCCATGGGATCCTTCAGGCAAAAATATTGGAGTGGTTTCCATTTCCTCCTCCAGGTTGGAAAGGTAGAGTGAACATCATTCTGAAAAAGTTTAGGTTAAGATATTGGATATATATTGGATTTGAATGTTTCATTCTGAGTAAGTAAAACAGGACCAACCTCAGACATCTGCCCTGGAAAAGTGTTCAAACTGAAAAAATCTTCTGTTCTGGGGTCCTGGTGGGGAGTGGGAGATGAGACAACATGGGAAGGGGTGGTGATGATGAGGCAATTATTATGTTTCTTGGCTTTCTCCTTGACTTTTTTCCCTTTTCAGAAGTGTGTAGTAATAAGACCTCAATTCAACTGGTCTTAGTGGATGAGTTAGGGAAAATTTTAATGTACCTCAACTCTTGTTTCTTTGGTTAGTTCACTGAGATTGTTCAGAACAGTCACAGACTTGTCTATGTAATCTTGCCCCTTTTAAGACTTAAATTCTTCTTCTGTAATGCAGAGATCCTATCCAGACAAATGAGAAGGTGAATGCAAAAATGCCAGGAGCAAGGCTGTGCTGATAGTTGTGCTATCATTGTTACTACTATGTTGCAAGTACTTGTTNCTTGTTTCTTTGGTTAGTTCACTGAGATTGTTCAGAACAGTCACAGACTTGTCTATGTAATCTTGCCCCTTTTAAGACTTAGATTCTTCTTCTGTAATGCAGAGATCCCATCCAGACAAATGAGAAGGTGAATGCAAAAATGCCAGGAGCAATGCTGTGCTGATAGCTGTGCTATCATTGTTACTACTATGTTGCAAGTACTTGTTTTGAAAGCTCAACTGAGGAGTCACTGAACTATGGAAGTCTTCCCTGACCTTTCTCTCTCCTCCATTCCTCTTCTCAGATCTTCTTTGGAGTTTAAAATGTTTCTAGAGGACTTACAGAGAAGGCAATGGCACCCCACTCCAGTACTCTTGCCTGGCAAACCCCATGGACGGAGGAGCCTGGTGGGTTGCAGTCCATGGGGTTGCTAAAAGTTGGGTACGACTGAACGACTTCCCTTTCACTTTTCACTTTCACGCATTGGAGAAGGAAATGGCAACCCACTCCAGTGTTCTTGCCTGGAGAATCCCAGGGATGGGGGAGCCTGGTGGGCTGCCGTCTATGGGGTCGCACAGAGTTGAACACGACTGAAGCGACTTAGCAGCATCAGCAGAGGATTTAGTGTTTTTTTTTTTAGCATTTACAGTTTATGTCAGTTATAGGTCAAAACTTACTTGTCTTTCTCACTAGCTTGTGGGGTCCTGTATCCAGCCACAGACCCAGAACACAGAGCTAGTCAATAAATTTTGCTGCATGATTGGACTAAAATAAATATCCCTTAAGATGTTAATATTATGTTTACTAAATACAATAAATATTCAGTCAAGTAATTCTCATTTTCAGATAATTTATTAGCAGCATTTGTTAATATTAATTTGTGTCTATGAGTGTTAATTCTCTTAAACTCTCAAGCCAGAGAGCATCATGGGAAACACTGGCCTTGCATTGCCCTGAATGGAGAGCCAAAATACAACTTTGGACATAACACTTTGAAAATATATATTGCCCTTAAGGAATGACTAAAAACAGAACAATGAAAACAAAGAGCTCAAAACCCATCCCTCAACTAAAAACATCCATCTAAATTTTTCAAAATCTCAAAGTTTTAAAATTTATGTTAGTTTAATTGAAAACCCATCAAATAAATCTGGGGAAAATCATCCTCATCTCTGGTAGAACTGCTTTCATTATCATCAACCCCAAAGCTATAACTGTAAATTGGAAGAAAATTTCTTAAAATTCTTAATGAAAGAAGGCATTTTAAAGCCATTTTTGGCTATCATGTTCACAAGAGCTTGGACTCTTCTTTTTTTTTTTAAGAACAGAAAAGTAAAGTTTGGGGTAGTTAACAAATATATCCAAGAAAATTTTCAGGGGGACAATTACAGTTTCAGATTTTACATTACCTTTCTTGTTATTTATTTATTTGGCGGTGTTGGGTCTTAGTTGTAGCACACGGGATTTTTCCTTGTGGTGCGCTGGCTGGGTTGTTGCGGTATATGGGCTTAGTTGCCCTGTGGCACGTGGGGTCTAATTTCCTGACCAGGAATTGAACCCATGTCCCCTGTATTGGAAGGTTGATTCTTAACCACTGGACCACCAGGGAAGTCCATACCTTTCTTAATTTAATTGAGAAGTTCTGGTCTGTTCTAATGCGCAGAGGCCTTCAGACACTGCAACACTTGGAGTGTTTTTAGGGCTCGTATCTCGTACCTTCAGTGGTCATCACGCTCTGTGCATGTATGCTAAGTTGCTTCAGTTGTGTCCAACTCTTTGCGACCCTATGGACAGTAGCCCGCCAGGTTCCTCTGTCCATGGGATTCTCCAGGCAAGAATACAGGAGTGGATTTCCATGCCCTCCTCCAGGGAATCTTCCCGGTCCAGGGATTGAATCAAGGTCATGAATTAAAGATAAAATGGTCTTTTGAATTAGTAATTGCCATTGTATGAACTTTCTAGCATGTAACATCACGGTCCTTTCACATAGGCCCATTCTCCCTTTTGTGGCTAGTTTTCTCTGCTCCTTCCTGAGACTGGCCTCAAGCAGGAAGAAGAGGAGGGGGAACCAGTCCAATCTAGGAATGAATTTACATCCTATTTGAGGGCATGGAGTCTACTGTGAACTCCAGAAGGGTCAGTGAGTTACATGAAGAATCAAAACAGTCTGTTTTCTCACAAAAAATGCCAGGAGCGAGACAACATCCGCTGCAGAATAACAGTGATAACTGGCCTCTGTCATCCAGGGAGTTCAAAGCATTCATGGCCAGTTACTCACCAAGCCATGTGCCACGCCTGTGATGTATGTATGTCTTGTTTAAAGATTAAGAAGCCAAATTTTAGCAGGTTTGACCCAGTGACTCAAAGGAAAGCAGGGGAATGGATGAGAACACATAACTAGGTGCTAAGTCTTCTCACTCAGATAATCGTGTGGAATAGACGGCTGAGAAGTGACAGCAGGCACCACCATTATCTTTATGATTTTGATTGGCCACTGTTTTGAATGATGGGAATTATAGAGAATGAGGAGGCAGTTTCTGTCCTAGCTGCTGTTTAGTCACTAAGTCACGCCCAACACTTGCCATCCCATGGACTGTAGCCCACCAGGTTCCTCTGTCCATGGGATTTTCAGGCAAATTGCTGTCCTAGAGATGCTTCTGAGAGCTTTGCTTTACCTGCAGAAATAAGTAGACAAAACTAGCATAGTCTAAGTGCCAAATAAAGAAATCAGGCAGGAAGTTCAAAGGAGGAAAATGTGTCTCAGGCTGAGGCAGTCAGAGAAAACTTAGTGGAGAAAGATATTGAGTTGGGACTTTGAGGAAAATGGGACTTGGCATGAGGAGACATGTGAACAGGTGAATTTCAGGCTGAAAGATGTGAGGGGAGTTGCGGGGGTGGAGGGGATGTTTGCCCCACCCTGGGGTGTAACTACAGACAGGCAGGTACAACTTTTATCCAACTGGGTTAGCTTACCTACCAACCAATCTCAAATCTGCCTCCTGGAAGGCAAGGACCCTGGGATGTTTATGAGATAAAGCAGAGTTATGGGGAGGGGTGTGTGTGTGTGTGTGTGTGTGTGTGTGTGTTCTATCCTGTTTAACTCTGTGACTCTATGGACTGCAGCCCACCACCCTCCTCTGTCCATGGGATTTTCTAGGCAAGAATACTGGAGTGGGTTGCCATTTCCTACTCCAGGGGATCTTCTCCACCCAGGGATTGAATCTGAGGCTCCTGGATTGGCAAGCGGATTCTCTATCATTGAGCCACCTGGGAAGTCCCCATGTAGGGAGTTGGGGAAAGCTAATTGAAGAAAAGAAGAAGGAAAGAGAATCATCATTCTGTGCAGGTGCAACTAAGCTACGTGCTTCTTCCTGGGACGCATGTGCAGAAATGGTGGCATCATCACCTGAGGGTGGAGGTGTTGGCCCTGTGACATCAAGAGGTCACCAAGGGGACATTTGTGCAAGCCCAGTTGGAGGGTTGCTGAACCAATCCTAACCAGCATAAGCTTGAGGTAGACAGCGTTGACTCCAAATTTCTGAAAAATACTGAGGTAAACATCTTTTTATTTATGCAGCATGAAGTTTGGAAGATGTTAAAGTTTTTGTAAAAAACAACTTGAGAGTGAAGGCAGGTTAATAGAGGTAATGGATCTAATTGATGAATACACTCAATTTCACCACTTTTAGCAAGTTTGCAAAATCCCCACAATTACTGATCAGGGAACAAGCTCTGACTTCTTGGAAGTATAGTTTCTTTTGTGAGTTAAGTGTCTGACCTTGCCCGACCACCATCCCTCTGTGATGGTTAAGATGAACAGACTGAGGTTCTGCCTCATCTGCTGGATATTTTACTGGGCAGGATACCAATTTGAGTGCATCTCATTGCTTCCTTGTCCTGCAGGGAGACCTGCTTGTCCCTGCTTATAAGTGACCTGATGCAGACTGGGACAGAACTGTTTTGTGAAAATGAAAAGAAGTATTTTAAGAAGGAAGAATGGTCAAGGTTTTGAGGGACATGAAGAAGTCAAGGAGAATAAGGTTAGAGAATCCAATTTTCTATGATAATCAAGTCGGTTCAGTTGCTCAGTCATGTCTGACTTTTTGTGACCTGGTGGACTGCCACACGCCAGGCTTCCCTATCCATCACCAACTCCTGGAGCTTGCTCTAACTCATTTCCATTGAATCGGTGAGGCCATCCAGCCATCTCATCCTCTGTTGTCCCCTTCTCCTCCTGCCTTCAATCTTACTCAGCATCAGGGTCTTTTCCAGTGAGTCAGTTCTTCATATCAAGTGGGCAAAGTATTGGAGTTTCAGCTTCAGCATCAGTCCTTCCAAAGAATATTCAGAACTGATTTCCTTGCGGNCATCTGTAGTTTATTGAGAAGCACATGGGTGTTGTGATGTTTAAATACACGTAAGTTGCTTAGGATACAATACACATACCAAGCACTAAATTAATGCTAACTGTTATTGTCCATATAGAACTCCCATTCCTTTCCTCCCATCTGCTTCACTTTTCTTTATCATTTCTTATATCCCTCCCCCAACCTTTGCTAATTTCCACCAGCAAAGTAATTTCCATTTTGCATAATTCACAGAAACCAGAAAAGAAATTCTCCTGGTGGTGAAACCTGTTATATTAGAATTTGGAATGAAAGAGTCTCAGTTATCAGGAGAGATAACATGTAGGACATTCGGTATGAAGATAGTGCGTAATGGTGGGCAGGAAACAAGGCAGACCCGGGCTTTGACCTCCTGGAAGAGAGGCTGCTGTGGGAGGAAGGGTTGGATGAGGCTTTCACGAAAGCAGTGGGAGTGGGACAGGACCATTACCTTTGCAGAGTAGAAACGATCTAGCTCAGTTTTTGAAGCAAAGGCAAAAGCTGATCAGGTCAAGACAACACAGTAGAGGATGCTGCGTCATTACCCTGCGTGGCCTCTTGGCCAAGAGATAAGAACGGGTTCCCCGGGAGCTATTGCACTCTGTCTGGAATATGAGCTGTTCTATGCTAATGAGTCATATTGCTTTATTTCCGGGAGTTGATGCCAGAGAAGGGACTGTTGTCGCATGCAGCCTTTTTATAAAAACTGTTTATTTGGTGAAGTCTTTATGTTTAACTTTTGTACCAAAATAATTGCTGAATGATGACTCACTTCCAACCTGCATGACATGGAGGGACACAGCTAATGTGACAAGCTGTTGACGTTCACTGTTTTCATTTTAAGGAACTAGTGTGCTGCTTCTGTTAAGGNTGATGACTCACTTCCAACCTGCATGACATGGAGGGACACAGCTAATGTGACAAGCTGTTGACGTTCACTGTTTTCATTTTAAGGAACTAGTGTGCTGCTTCTGTTAAGGTCTCAGGGTTTCCTAAGATTTCTGGGAGTGCAGCATTGCAAGCTTCACCCTAGGACAGGGTGTGACCTTCAAAGGACTGTGTGGACCGTTGGAGTGCTCAGAAAACTCAAACAGTGCCAATGGACTCAGGGACTCCTTTTTGTCTGTTAGCTGTGGATGATCTTTGTAATCTTGAAAACTTTAGAAAAGAAATCAGTGGTTTCTATTAGTTGTGTGATTACAAATTTCTGATGGTTTAAATGTAAACTTTATGTGAAAATACATGTGATTAGTAAAATGTGTTCCCCTGCAAAGGCAGGAACCAGCTTTACTTTCTTCAACACACTGCTGTGCAAAGCAGCACACTCTTCTGGCTAAGAGAAGTGGATGTGGGTCAGGAAGCACGAGTCCTTGGGTGAAGATTGAGAGGAGCTCCTAGACTCAGACAGGGATGTGGTCTTGCCCAACAGAGGGCAGAGCAGTTGGGGGCCCTCCCAGGAAGTGTTGCATACAGGTCACCTGGAGAGTGAGGGATTGTCCCCCTTCTCCCGTTGACCTCTGGCTCCAGGGGATGACCGCATGCTTCTTGGTCTCCTCTCTGCTATTCATGAGCACATGTAAGTGTGCGTGCATATGTTTGTGTGTGTATGTGGCAGGGAGTGGGGAGAAGGCTAGGACACCAAGACAAAGATGTCAATGCTTCACTTACCCCTGTGTTCTGCTGCTGTGCAAACAGCATCCAAATGCATACACTTGGGCTGTCACTCAGGCATAACTGCATGGGCTCCTCACAGTCTACAGTCTTCATTAGAGTATGGGGTGGACACTGTCTATTGCTGACCAAAAAAGAGAGCCATTTCCTTTTTCAACCCCTTTCTTTCCTATTAACAGAAACCCATTTATTCAGGGAGCAAGTGGAATAGCAGGTTGATCTTGGGGATCATAGTCCTTTTGTCAGCATTTATGATAAAACATTGAAATCAGCTGAGGGAATTTTGTTCCTTTTGGTTAGTAAGTTTGGTCTAAGTGTTTCCATATAACCAAGTTTTGATGAACTAGATGTTAGGTGGAAGTCTGCAGTGAATGGCCTTCTTTGGTAGGGTGGATGTGAAGAAGAAAAAGCTTCATGAGATGAGATCTTTCAGTCTTTTCTTCTCTTCCTACATGGAACATGGATGTGATGCCTGGAGGTTTAGTAGCCATATTGCAACCATGAGGTAAACAAAAAAGCACACTAAAAAAGTTCAAGTAAAAAGACAAAAAGAACTTTTCATGGTTTTCTTACCTCTAGACTTTTTTATTATTACATATTCTAAAGGAGATCAGTCCTGGGTGTTCTTTGGAAGGAATGATGCTAAAGCTGAAACTCCAGTACTTTGGCCACCTCATGCGAAGAGTTGACTTATTGGAAGAGACCCTGATGCTGGGAGGAATTGGAGGCAGGAGGAGAAGGGGACGACAGAGGATGAGATGGCTGGATGGCTTCACTGATTCAATGGATGTGAGTCTGAGTGAACTCTGGGAGATGGTGATGGACAGGGAGGCATGGTGTGCTGCAATTCATGGGGTCGCAAAGAGTCGGACACGACTGAGCAACTGAACTGAACTGAACTGAAGGAAAGTGTCTCCCTACCTGAAAAAATGTAATCTACTGTTACTCTGTTTTTCTGATCCTTATAGCCAAACACTTTGGCTTGATTTCACTATTCGCTATTTTTTTCCCCTAAACTCTGAAAAATGAGAAACTGTCCCAATATAGGGAACAGGTGACAGTATTAGGGAAGAGAAGAAGGTGGTTCAGCCAAATGGTGTAAGTGCATTGTGCTGAGTGGGGCTTTAGATTGGTGACAAGTAAGGGCTCCCTTAGAAAGAGAGCCTAGAAGTGACTCTCTTATTGGAAAAGTGGGAGAGGGTAGAAGAATCAGAGGCAACAGAGGAGAAGATGTGGTTATAAAGGAGATAAAAAGTTCTCAATCTCTCAGCCTCCTTTCACCCTTCTGTTGGTTTCATATTAAATGTGGTCAGCTGTTGATGGGGGTAGTGAGCCTGGGAAGCCAGAGGTGACCCAGAGCAGAGAACCCTTAGTCCCTAGGGCTGGTCATGAATGTCAGGGGAGATACTTTGGCAGAGTGTGGTAGGACTTCCCATATTTAGTGACAGAATATGTAAGATCTGGGACATAGTGATATGGGAGAAGGGCTGCTTGCCAGTCTTATATACCACCCACAGAATTAGTATCATTACATATTATTCTATGTATGTGTAAACCTACATAACACTAGCATCAATACTGGTATTCATGGATTGGACCCAGATGTCTTGAATGATCAGGCAGTTTATGTAAATAAGAGAAACACATGCCTCATTTAAGAGGAGCAGGGATTACTAACCTCTAGACCAGTGTTGCCAGAACTTCTAAGTTTTCTGGAGGACCTGAAGAAAATATGATTTGTATATGATTCCTCTAATTTTAGAAGTTGGCAGTGAAGTCCAACTTTAAAAAATGCTGTGTCATTGAGCAACTATTAGGGTCCCTGGTTGGTGGGTCACCAGTGTACAACCNCATGGTTTTCTTACCTCTAGACTTTTTTATTATTACATATTCTAAAGGAGATCAGTCCTGGGTGTTCTTTGGAAGGAATGATGCTAAAGCTGAAACTCCAGTACTTTGGCCACCTCATGCGAAGAGTTGACTTATTGGAAGAGACCCTGATGCTGGGAGGAATTGGAGGCAGGAGGAGAAGGGGACGACAGAGGATGAGATGGCTGGATGGCTTCACTGATTCAATGGATGTGAGTCTGAGTGAACTCTGGGAGATGGTGATGGACAGGGAGGCATGGTGTGCTGCAATTCATGGGGTCGCAAAGAGTCGGACACGACTGAGCAACTGAACTGAACTGAACTGAAGGAAAGTGTCTCCCTACCTGAAAAAATGTAATCTACTGTTACTCTGTTTTTCTGATCCTTATAGCCAAACACTTTGGCTTGATTTCACTATTCGCTATTTTTTTCCCCTAAACTCTGAAAAATGAGAAACTGTCCCAATATAGGGAACAGGTGACAGTATTAGGGAAGAGAAGAAGGTGGTTCAGCCAAATGGTGTAAGTGCATTGTGCTGAGTGGGGCTTTAGATTGGTGACAAGTAAGGGCTCCCTTAGAAAGAGAGCCTAGAAGTGACTCTCTTATTGGAAAAGTGGGAGAGGGTAGAAGAATCAGAGGCAACAGAGGAGAAGATGTGGTTATAAAGGAGATAAAAAGTTCTCAATCTCTCAGCCTCCTTTCACCCTTCTGTTGGTTTCATATTAAATGTGGTCAGCTGTTGATGGGGGTAGTGAGCCTGGGAAGCCAGAGGTGACCCAGAGCAGAGAACCCTTAGTCCCTAGGGCTGGTCATGAATGTCAGGGGAGATACTTTGGCAGAGTGTGGTAGGACTTCCCATATTTAGTGACAGAATATGTAAGATCTGGGACATAGTGATATGGGAGAAGGGCTGCTTGCCAGTCTTATATACCACCCACAGAATTAGTATCATTACATATTATTCTATGTATGTGTAAACCTACATAACACTAGCATCAATACTGGTATTCATGGATTGGACCCAGATGTCTTGAATGATCAGGCAGTTTATGTAAATAAGAGAAACACATGCCTCATTTAAGAGGAGCAGGGATTACTAACCTCTAGACCAGTGTTGCCAGAACTTCTAAGTTTTCTGGAGGACCTGAAGAAAATATGATTTGTATATGATTCCTCTAATTTTAGAAGTTGGCAGTGAAGTCCAACTTTAAAAAATGCTGTGTCATTGAGCAACTATTAGGGTCCCTGGTTGGTGGGTCACCAGTGTACAACCTTGGTGCCATATAGTAACTCTCCAAAGTTGTTGTTATTTAGTCATTAGTTGTGTCTGACTCTTTGGTGACCCCATAGGTCAGAGCCCACCAGATTCCTCTGTCCATGGGATTTCTGAGACAAGAATACTGGAGTGGGTTACCATTTCCTTCTTCAGTGGATCTTCTTGATGTAGGGATTGAACTCATGTCTCCTGCATTGACAGGTGGATTCTTTACCACTGAGCCACCAGGGAAGCCCAACTCTCCAAGGTACTTGTTTTGAAAAATTTTTTCTTATTGAAGTATAGTTGACTTACAATGTTGTGTTAATTTCTACTGTATAGCAAAGTTATTCAGTTATATATGCACATACGTTCCTTTACATATTCTTTTTCATTATGGTTTAGCACACGATATTGAGTATAGTTCCCTGTGCTATATAGTAGGACCTTGTTGCTTGCCCACTCTGTGTATAATACTTTGCATCTGCTGATCCTCAACTCCCAGTCCATCCCTCGTCAAGTCTCCCTCCTGCTTGGCAACCACAGGTCTGTTCTCTGTGTTTGTGGATCTGTTTCATAGATAAACTCATTTGTGTCATATTTTAGATTCCATATATAAGTGATATCATATGGTATTTGTTTACTTCACTTAGAATGATAATCTCTGAGTAGTATTCCATATGTACACACCACATCTTTATCTGTTCATCTGTTGATGGACATTTAGGTTGTGTCCATGTCTTGGCTAACATGAGCAGTATTGCTATGAACACAGAAGTGCGTGTATCTTTTTGAATTATAGTTTTGTCAAGATATATGCCCAGGAATGAAATTGCTGTATCACGTGGCAACTCTGTTTTTAACTTTTGGTGGAACCTCTCTACTGTTTTCCATAGTGGTTACGCCACTTTGCATTGCCACCAACAGTGTAGGAGGGTTCCCTTTTCTCCACATCCTCTCTAGCATTTATTGTTTGTAGATTTTTTGGTGATGGCCATTCTGACTGGTGTGAGGTGATACCACATTGCAGTTTTGATTTGCAGTTTTCTCTAACAGTTAGCAGTGTTGAACATCTTTTTCATATGCCTACTGGCCTGCTGTATGTCTTTTTGTCCCTATTACTGTTGATGGAAATAGGCCCACAGTTACTGGAAGGAATGGGATACAGACCCAGAGAGGACAGGTGAGAGAGAGGTGGGGAAGTTCTGCATAATAAAGCTGTTTTCATTAACAAATAAAAATTAGAATCCAGAAATTTACATATTGAGAACAATCAGACCTTCTTAAAATACCTTTTGATGGAGGACTTGGCATTCAAAGACAGTGTATGGACAAGTATGTAAAAGAATCATAAAATATCTGTGATTACATGATAACAAGGGGCCTGGTATAAAAAATGGACATCTCAATGAAGATGATGGAAAATAAGGAAGATATAAACAGGTGGAAGAGGACTAAACAGGATGAGGCGTGTCCTGTTATCCATAATATTTGAGTTATCCAGTTCTTTAGAAAGAGAATGTTGATGTCAGAATACCTTTAGAGTCTATATAGAGTCCCTCATCTGTCCACTTAAGAGGGCCTGCTTTCTCTGTCTTAGGCTTTTTTGGAGACAAAGTGGAGAAAGGGGACTTACTACAGGTTGCTTAGGGTATTTGGAGGAGAGCACACTTGGTGAAAGGGGAGCTTTTAAATATTTCTTTAGTCTCTGGTTACATCCCACCCCTAACCAATAATGTTAGAGAATTTCAGCAACTTCTTTCAGCAACTTGTGATATAATCTTTTACATGTTGTCTTGACTCAGTTTTGAGGCCCTGGCTAGAGGCCAGTCAGTTCTCCTTCTTCAGTTCAGTTCAGTTTAGTTCAGTTGCTCAGTCGTTTCCGACTCTTTGCGACCCCATGAATTGCAGCACACAAGGCCTCCCTGTCCATCACCAACACCCGGAGTTCACTCAAACTCATGTCCATCGAGTCAGTGATGCGATTCAGCTGTCTCATCCTCTGTCATCCCCTTCTCCTCCTGCCCCTAATCTTCTGAGCATCAGAGTCTTTTCCAATGAGTCAACTCTTCGCATGAGATGGCCAAAGTACTGGAGTTTCAGCTTTAGCATCATTCCTTCCAAAGAACACCCAGGGTTGATCTCCTTCAGAATGGACTGGTTGGATCTCCTTGCAGTCCGAGGGACTCTCAAGAGTTTTCTCCAACACTGCTGTTCAAAAGCATCAGTTCTTTGGTGCTCAGCTTTCTTCAGTCCAAATTTCACATCCATACGTGACCACTGGAAAAACCATAGCCTTGACTAAATGGACCTTTGTTGGCAAAGTAATGTCTCTGCTTTTCAACATGCTATCTAGGTTGGTCATAACTTTTCTTAGACAGGAGGTTAAGTCCACACTCTAACCATGTCTCTTATTGGGCTAATCACCTCATGGCAAGGTACCAGAAAACCAGGGAAAGTCCCTGTGCCCCAGAGCCCACCGAAATTATTCAAACTAGCTAATCCTGTTTACCCTGCCTCACCTGCTCTTTCCTGCAGAAGCCATAATGAAGACTCTTGCCCACTCTCCCCCACTGTTCCTCAGCCTAGTGATTGACTCAGCAGGCCCCTGTAGCATGATGTATGTTCCCTCTCTTGGGATCTGTGAGTGTAATAAACTATCTTTTCACTGTCTGTCACCTCTTGATCTGTTGGCCTTACCATACCTGAATAATAATAAAACCTATCAAAACAGGTATATGGCCCCTCTGATTACATCTTGCCTCTGGGATAGTAGCTTTATAAGGTTTAGGCCAAAGGGTAGCAAAAAAAAAAAGAAGAAGAAAGAAAAAAAGAAAGAAAAGATCACCTTGACTGTGGGTATCATGCAACTTTACTTGCCTCTGACATTCTGNAAAAAAAGAAAGAAAAGATCACCTTGACTGTGGGTATCATGCAACTTTACTTGCCTGTGACATTCTGGATGGCACCTAGGGTACCAGGGAGGAGGTGTGGATTGGGTACCTTGGTTAGAGTGGGAGAACTTTGTCCTTCAGAACCCTCTTTCAGTTCTTATGTGGGAGATCAAATAGTTGGTTTCAAGATTTTTTAAAAGTAGGATTTTTTCCATTTTGATGGGCTTTATTAAAGATACATTAGTACAGGGACTTCTCTGGTGGTACAGTGGTTGAGAATCCACCTCCCAGTGCAGGGGACACTGGTTCCATACCTGATCAGGGAACTAAGATCCCACACGCCATGGGACAAGTAAGCCTGAGAACTTCAGCTAGAAGCTTGGGCGCCACAGCTAGAGAAAAGACAGTGTGTTGCAATGAAGAGCCTGCACGCCCAACATAGTGAATTTAAAAAAAGGATACATTAGTATAAGAATCAGTATCAACTGTTGTAGTATGTTAATTATTTCTTTCTTGACCTTTTCTATGCATTATTTTTTTCAAAAAATTTTTTATTTTTGGCTGTGCTGGGTCTTCATTGTTGCCCGCGGGCTTTCTCTAGTTGCTGTTCTCTGGTTGCGGTGCACGGGCTTCTCACTGTGGCGGCTTCTCTTGTTGCTGAGCACCGGCTCAGTAGTTGTGGTGCATGGGCTTCAGTTGCTTGAGGAATGTGAGGTCTTCCCTGATCAGGGATCAAACCTATGTCTCCTGCATTGGCANAATTTTTTATTTTTGGCTGTGCTGGGTCTTCATTGTTGCCCGCGGGCTTTCTCTAGTTGCTGTTCTCTGGTTGCGGTGCACAGGCTTCTCACTGTGGTGGCTTCTCTTGTTGCTGTGCACCGGCTCAGTAGTTGTGGTGCATGGGCTTCAGTTGCTTGAGGAATGTGGGTCTTCCCTGATCAGGGATCAAACCTATGTCTCCTGCATTGGCAGGCAGATATTTTTTTTTTTTAACCATTGAGCCATCAAGGAAGCCCCAATATTTTTCTTTACAGAGATAATAATATTTATTGTGTATATATATGTATGTATATATATATATATCTGTATATATATGTTTGTATAATGCTGTCATTTCATATAATATTCAATTCAGTTCAGTTGCTCAGTCATGTCTGACTCTTTGCGATCCCATGAACTGCAGCACACCAGGCCTCCCTGTCCATCATATAATATTAGAACCTAAATATATCATAAAGAATCCACCATTACAATTTATTTATACTAATAATTTTAACTACTTTATGGTATTTTATTTTATGGATATACCATAATTTACTCAGTGATTCTGTCATTTTGAGTTTTCTCCCCCATCAAATTAATGTGTTAATGAGCATCTCTGTGCAAAAATCCACCTACCCTTGGGACTATTTTCTTAGAATAGATTCTTTAAAATTACTGAGTCAAAAGTTATTAATATATTTTCTCTTTTTATGTACATTGCTTAAATCTGCATCCTATCTTATAGTAGTCAACAGAAAAAGTGTATTCCATATTTCATAACATTTAAAAATTAAGGAAGAATTAAAGGTAGAATGTTAAAAATTGAAAATGAAATTACATTCATATATTATGTTGTGGAATGAAATTTGGGAACTATATGTCTAGAAAATAAGATTTCTGAACAATGCCTACTGAATCAAAATGTCTTGGAACAAGATACAGTAACTTACATTTAAAACAAACTCTCCAGATTATTTGTATGTGTGCTGAAGGTCACTTTCTTTTACAGGTGAGGATTAGAGACAGATTGTATGTCTTGCCCAGGGACACAAACTCCTGGGTTATAATATGGATGGTTTTGAGCACCTCGAAAAGGTTAAGCCAGCAGCCAACTGAGAGTCATTAATTCCTGCAGTCTCTTGCTCATTAGAGCTGTCTCTTGACCTAACCTGCTATAATTAAGGATCAGGAGATGGTTCCATTACAATCTCTTTTTAATTTGGGATTGTCAGTCAACTTATTTTTGCCTCACTCAACAGAAGAAGCCTATTTATAAGCCATTAGTCAATTTGCTCTTTTTAAAGACAGCTAATGTCCTTTGTCCTTTTCTAGTGCTTAAGCCTCCATTTTCCCATTTGGAAGCTTATTGTCATGACCTGGCATTTGATTCAGTAATTTGGAGGAAATTGAAAAGGGTTTGGAGATGGGGAAGAGTGACACTCAGTTTCAGAGTGAAGGTCATGCTGAGACCCCCAAGATGGGTCTCCTCATCTTGGCTGTCTTGGAAGGGTGGGAGAAGACTTCAGTTAGCAAGCATATTTGAGGACATGACTTATGTTTCTGAAGTCCCATCTTTGGACCCTAATCAGAAGTTTCTGGAAAATTCATGACAGAAAAGGGTATAATTCCTAGATGTTAATTTGTAGGAATGCCAGGTTTTTGCAGACATTTTAGCATTTAAAAAAATCTATGATGATAGTATTTTCTTTTGAATGACACACACACCTATATCCTCCATTGCATCTCAATTTTTAGGAAGGGTCAGGGAGAAGCTACCAAACACTTATGGGATGGTAATGACAGCCATTTACTGAGGATGCAGAGGGCTGTGTGGCCAGGCATCAGATGACTTGCTTTTCTACCTCATCTCGGCCCTTCGTTAGATCTGTGATCCCCGTCAGATGAAGTGGAAGAAACTGGATTGCCTCTTTTTTGGTATGAACTGCCTGCCAAATATTTCTTCTTATTCTATTTCCAATCTTCTGGGCACTTAATCTACTTGCTATACATCTCTCTCTTGCCTTTTACTCCTCAGATTCTACCACATTGTGGAAGAAAAAGAAATGATGAAGATGAATACCAGTTCCATGAGTCTACTCTAATAACTAAAGTTCTTAATGTAAATATGAACACTTAGATCTGGCAATGGTTATTTTCAAAAGGAGAATTCCTACTTTTAGTCCAGTTGTAATGTCAACTGATAACACNGGCACTTAATCCACTTGCTATACATCTCTCTCTTGCCTTTTACTCCTCAGATTCTACCACGTTGTGGAAGAAAAAGAAATGATGAAGATGAATACCAATTCCATGAGTCTACTCTAATAACTAAAGTTCTTAATGTAAATATGAACATTTAGATCTGGCAATGGTTATTTTCAAAAGGAGAATTCCTACTTTTAGTCCAGGTGTAATGTCAACTGATAACATTTTAATCTCTCTGCCTACAAACACACAAACAAGAATGAGCATTTGTGTAACATCTCTGGAAATTTTTTTTAAAGATGCATAGAGGGTACAAATAATGCATAGAACTCATTATTTCTAAATTCTAAAGAGAAAGATAGCAAAATGATTGTTAATAGATGCTTCATTACTCTTTGTAACTTCTGAGCAAAATGATTTGTGCTAAGTTGCTTCAGTTGTGTCCAACTCTGTGCGACCCATGGACAGCAGCCCACCACGCTCCCCCGCCCCTGGAATTCTCCAGGCAAGAACATGGGAGTGGGTTGCCATTTCCTTCTCCAATGCATGAAAGTGGAAAGTGAAAGTGAAGCCACTCAGTCATGTCCAACTGTTCGCGACCCCATGGACTGCAGCCTCCCAGCTCCTCCATCCATGGAATTTTCCAGGCAAGAGTACTGGAGTGGGGTGCCATCGCCTTCTCCAGAGCAAAATGATTAGTTTGGACCAAATAAATGATCCTACAAATTTTAATTTTTCTATAATCTGTGTACCCATTAGCACATTGGGATTGATTTAATATTATTTAAACCATGTGTGCACCAAGTTTTATAGTGGAGGGCACAATCTTAAATTATAATGTTCCAATGGGAACATACAAGCTGCTTTACAAAGTTGTGCTTTGCAATGACCTGCCTTATTCTAATTCCCTTTATAATGATCTACTTTGCTACACTTTTTAAAGGGATTTACTAGTAAGCAGAACAATAAAAAACCTCATAGGCTTTGAAAAATTTCATCTGTCATTCATTGCAAGCCCTGCCTTTGGTATGTTCATCTTTCCACATCAGTTGCTATAATTTCTTTCAGAATATAATTAAATATCTGGCTTATTTCACTTCTATTTTCCTTACTTGTTTCAGGAAAAGAAATTTTTTTTTAATGTAATGACATTCAAAACTACTGAAGGAAATCAATTTGAGGGAAGACATTATGAAACTACATAGTAAGGAAATGTAATCTTTTCAACTTAATTAAGTCCATGTGTATTTTCAAAAGATAAAAAGAATTTCACATCATAAAGGAAAATAAATGTAACTCTAAGAGTAGTGTATTTTTTCCCTCCCAGATGGTTTGTTGACTATTCTTAGTATGTATTTGATCTTTGATGTTTTCCCAAAGTCTGAGCCAAAGTGAATATTGTCAAAGACCATCCTCTTAAATGAATGCATGGCTCCTTGCAGTAGTCCTTTAGTGCAACAAACATTTGTTCGTTCCCTCTGCATGCAGGGCATGATGCAAGATGGCATGTGCCATCAGTGCTTTTTTCCTAAGAGAAAAGGACACAAGAACATAAGCAATAACAGTGCCATTGGCAAACAGTGATTTCTTGCGTTCTTTCTTGAAGGAAAGAATTAAGTGGGGAGGCATTTTTTTTTATTGTTTTATTAAGCAGAGCAAAAGTGCACTCCTAAGAAAGGTTGCGAGTGGGCCGTGAGGAGGCATTTTTTTTATTAAGTTTTATTAAGCAGAGCAAAAGTGCACTCCTAAGAAAGGTTGTGAGTGGGCCGTGTGGAAACCAGCAGCAGTCCTGCAATGGGTAGTACCAGCTGGGTTTTTAGAGTGGTGGCCACTCCCTGCGTCCTGTGTCATTTGTCTGACAAGTTGATTGACAACTTTAGGTTCTATAACTTTTCTCCTAGTGCACAGGTGCTTACTCATAAGCACCCATGTGAAGAGGGTGTGTAAAAAGCATAATTTATTATAATTAGGGCATGATGAACCCCAGGTTAACTTGAGTCACCTTTTAGGTCTTGTTGTGTCTGGGCCAACCTGTGCTGGTGGTTTTATCTTGCTTGATCCTGATATGGCTGGACACTTAGCTTTGGGCCTTGACCATGGGAGGGAGGATCTTTGGGCAGGCTCTGACCACCAGTGTCCAGGTGTGGGAGGAAAAGGTGAACCATCCAGGAGAGGGCAGGACCCATTTGTGTCTAAC
>SJYW01047778.1:131435-198687 GCA_006410735.1 Raphicerus campestris | reverse complement strand
GGGGGGTTCCAAAATCACTGCAGATGGTGACTGCAGCCAAGAAATTAAAAGACACTTGCTCCTTGGAAGGAAATTCATGACCAACCTACACAGCATATTAAAAAGCAAAGACATTCCTTTGCCAACAAATGTCCGTCTAGTCAAGGCTACGGTTTTTTCAGTAGTCATGTATGGTGTGAGAATCGGACTATAAACAAGGCTGAATGCTGAAGAATTTATGTTTGTAACTATGGTTTTGGTGAAGACTACAAGGAGATCCAATGCGTCATGCTAAAGGAGATCACCCGAGTGTTCATTGAAAAGACTGATGTTGAAGCTGAAACTCCAGCACTTTGGCCATTTGATGGGAAGAGCTGATTCATTTGAAAAGACCCTGATTCTGGGAAAGATTGAAGGTAGGAAGAGAAGTGGACACAGAGGATGAGATTGTTGGATAACATCACTGACTCAATGGACATGAGTTTGGGTAAACTCTGGGAGTTGGTGATGGATAGGGAAGCCTGGTGTGTTGCAGTCCATGGGGTCACAAAGAGTCAGACATAATTGAACGACTGAACTGAATTGAAGGGGTGGTTACATCAATATAGGTATTTCTCAAAAGTCACTGAAATGTGAACTTAAAATATGAATATTTTGATTTATTAAATAAATTACAAGATGTTTTCTCCTTGGAAGGAAAGCTGTGATGAACCTAGATAGCACATTAAAAAACAGAGACATTCCTTTGCTGACAAAGGTCTATATAGTTAAAGCTATAGTTTTTCCAGTAGTCATGTACAAATGTGATAGCTGGACCATAAAGTAGGCTGAGCACCAAAGAGTTGATACTTTTGAATTGTGGTACTGGAGAAGACTCTTGAGAGTCCCTTGAACTGCAAGGAAATCAAACCAGTCAATCCTAAAGGAAATCAACCCTGAATACTCATCGAAAGGACTTCTGCTGAAGCTGAAGCTCTAGTAATTTGTCCAACTGAGTCAGCTCATTGAAAAGACCCTGTTGCTGGAAAAGATTGAAGGCAAAAAGAGAAGAGGGTAGCAGAGAATGAGATAGGTAGTATCATTGACTCAATGGATATAAATATGAGCAAACTCCAGGAGAGAGTGCACAACAGAAGAGCATCGTACTCTGGAGTCCATGGGGTCACAAAGAGTAGGATATGACTTAGCAGCTGAACAATAACAATGCTGCAGTAAAGTGGAGAAACTGTATTTAATCAATAATCTCAAGTTATATTTTGGAAAATATCCTTCCTGGGGAAATGCTTTATACTTTTAACTATTAATATCTATTAATAAAATGATATAAGATATATTTCTTATTAATATATTATCAATTCAGAAAGTGTGGTACGATTGCAAATAAAAACAGTATTACTTGCTTTGAAATCATTCTTGAAGACTGTTGGCAACTTCTAGTAAAGTTAATCTTGTACTTACCAAAAAAGGAAAAAAACAACAGCAACAACAAAAAAAAACCAAACACCCACAGTACTGAGTCCCCAAAACAAATTTTGTATCACAGCAGGTTTCAGAAAGCAGTCATCTTTTGCTGAGATCATTATTTTAAAATGCTCTTGGGTATGTTCAGAATTATAGAAGATGTTAGTTTAACCATAGCAAAATATGACTATACTACCACTTAGAAAAGTGCTTTTAATCAATAATAAACATCTCATATAGACTTTTAACTGTTTGCCTTAAAATTAAAGTAAAATATCTCATCTACAGATAATCATCCTTCAAAATAGACCAAAGATTTCCATATGAAGTTAATGATCTCTGGAAATAATTCAAAATAGTAGTGTTATTTTTGTTTTAACAATACTTGTAATTTTTATTTTAATGATTAACATAAATAAATAAAATATGAGTGAAAAGTCAGTATGAAATTCTAATTGAAAAGGGATTTTTAAGTCTCCTGTTCATTCTGCAAAACCATGTTTGTATTCTGTCTCAGTTTATTTTTCCACTACATTAATTCATTTGGTTGTTTTTTTTCATATCTACAATGAAACAGAGCCAGCCTCCCAGTTCTCTATCTATGAAGGGACCTAACAAGGAAGTGATTGACAATTTTTACAGTTTCTAGCTTGAGAATTCTAAAATTGCTGTCACATACTTAAAACTGACATATCATTCAGGCTTTTATTACACTTGAAGAATTTGAATTCTCTTTTACTGAATCACATAAAATATCAAATATTTAATATGTATTATTTTTGTATAGACTAGCTAATATATACAAAGGACTAATAGTATATTGGCCCTAGGGAAAACCCCTTGATTTCAAACATGGATAATCACAGTATCACTTCATCTGAGCACCATGACAAATGAATCCAATTTATGTCTTTTCTGCTATGATCTCATCTCTCTCTTCTGAATGGGGAGATTTTTGCCTATTCTTTGGCCCAAGAAAAGTTACGAGCAATCATAGATAGCATATTAAAAAGCAGAGACATTACTTTGCCAACTAAGATCCATCTAGTCAAGGTTATGGTTTTTCCAGTAGTCATGTATGAATGTGAAAGTTGGACTGTGAAGAAAGCTGAGCGCCAAAGAATTGATGCTTTTGAACTGTGGTGTTGGAGAAGACTCTTGAGAGTCCCTTGGACTGCAAGGAGATCCAACCAGTTCATTCTGAAGGAGATCAACCCTGGGATTTCTTTGGAAGGAATGATGCTAAAGCTGAAACTCCAGTACTTTGGCCACCTCATGCAACGAGTTGACTCATTGGAAAAGACTTTGATGCTTGGGAGGATTGGGGGAAGAAGAAGAAGGGAACAACAGAGTATGAGATGGCTGGATGGCATCACTGACTCGATGGACGTGAGTCTGAGTGAACTCCAGGAGTTGGTGATGGACAGGGAGGCCTGGCCTGCTGCGATTCATGGGGTTGCAAAGAGTTGGACACGACTGAGCAACTGAACTGAACTGAACTGAAGGCCCTTACTATTTTATTACCTTACTAAGCACATAGCACACTGCAGTAAAATTAAGAGAAAGAAGAAACAAAATAGAACTTCTTCTACCTGTTTGGATTTAGTCAACCTAATAGGCTTCATCCTGTGGACATCAACCAACATATGACAATATCTCCTCTCTTCCTCCTCTCTTCATTCTTTAATAGTTTTCTGACCTTCTCAAGGGAAATTTTATTGCTAAAATGTCAAATACTTTAAGTATCAAACACAGAAATATAGTATCAGATATAGCTTAACTAGTACTTTTTAAGATGATATTTTAATTTTGTTGGTAATTACAAAGACAATTTATTAATTGTTTCATCCATTTAGTCCATATTTATTGAATGTTGTTATATGCATGACACATGTTAGGTTCTGCAATCACAGCAATAAAGAAGGTAAAATAACTTCAAACTCCCTCAAAAGTATAAAAATTCAGTCTTACATAATGTAATGTGGAGCAAAATGAAGATTGCTATTGATTGAAGTCAACTTAGATTTTGGAAACAAATACAAAGTTCTCTGGAGTAAGGTGTCGCTTGACAACCACTCTAAAATTTTTTGTTTCAAGTTTTAAGATCAAGGTGTGTGTGTAGCTATAGAAGAAATGAAGATTATTTAACCAGTGGTCCAGTTCTAAAGTTTAAAGGGAGGAAAATATGCAGAGGAAATATGAGAAACAGATAAACATGTGGTTTTTATTTTCTACAAACAAGTCTTTGATGAGAATGAGACCATTAAATGAAGGAATGATCACCAAATCATGGACCAAGAAATTGTGCCTTAAAGTGCTTCATTTTGAATCAAACTCTTCCCTAAATGAGAAAACCTAATGAAAAAGTGCCTCTGAAAAGCAGAATATAGTAAAGTTGCTTTAGAAGTTATTTCAGATAAGTAATCCAATTTGAAGTCAATGTTTACTCCAATTCAACCCCATGTCCTATATAGTAGTGAGATTACCCATTAGTGTTGAGCTGCTTGGCACCACTGAACTTTAAAAGAACAAAACTGTGGTAGGTATTAGAGGACAAAGAGAAAACAGAGAGATAGAGGAAAAATATATGACATAAGACACTCACATGAAAAGACAGTAGAGGAAGAGACAAGAATTCTCCATGATTCCAGAGGAACCAAAACAAAATAAAACAAAAACAAATCTGGCAGTATTCACACATACACATGCACACACACACATNTGAACTTTAAAAGAACAAAAACTGTGGTAGGTATTAGAGGACAAAGAGAAAACAGAGAGATAGAGGAAGAATATATGACATAAGACACTCACATGAAAAGACAGTAGAGGAAGAGATAAGAATTCTCCATGGTTCCAGAGGAACCAAAACAAAATAAAACAAAAACAAATCTGGCAGTATTCACACATGCACATGCACACACACACTTGCTGTTATACATTCAGATGCTATAATTAAAATGAATAACACATATTTGATTAAAAAAAATGACCAGAATAAGACTGAACAAGCTCTTCTGTTAAGTAATCTCTCTTTACAAAAATAATAAATAGCACACTTTGTAATTCATCATCTTTCAAGATATCCTATTTTCTTTCTAGAGATGCTAACCAAAAATACAAATGAAAATTGTTCTCATATCTCTCATATTGTTTCATTTTTTATGAAGTCTCATTTGTTTTCTGTCAACACCTTAAGATGCCTTACTTACATTTGACTTCTTGACACAAAGTGTTTTCAGCTCTGTGTGACAGACATCTGGACTTAAAATCTCTGTCTCCTTTCTCCAGGAGAGTGTCTGAAATTCTTACAGGAGGTACTAAAAAAATAGTAATTGCATTGAAAACACAAATATTTCTTTAATTAATGACTGACACAATTCAGTTCAGTTCAGTTTAGTCTCTCAGTCATGTCCGACTCTTTGGGACCCCGTGAAACAAAGCACGCCAAGCCTCCCTGTCCATAACCAACTCCCAGAGTCCACCCAAACTCATGTCCATTGAGTCAGTGATGCCATCCAACCATCTCATCCTCTGTCGTCCCCTTCTTCTGCCCTCAATCTTTCCCAGCATCAGGGTCTTTTCAAATGAGTCAGCTCTTTGTATCAGACTGACACAATTAGGTATGCATTTTTTCTCTCTTACTTCCTAGGAAGGTTACATAAGTATTTTCACTATTTTTAGCAAGAAGTTTGCAAAATCTCGGAACTGATCATACATTATTTTGGATAAGTGAAAATTAATAATTAAGGAAAAACCCTCACTAAACCTTGTCAAGCAAAACTACTTTTGATCAGTGAAATTTTCATTTATATATCTCTATTATTTGATCTGATGATAGCAATTGATGCAATTATTTAATTATTTATTAATAATTTATTTTTGACTAAGAATGAAAGACATATAATAAGTATATGTAAGATAAAGCTATTTATAAAGTACATCACTGTGTAGTTTTGATGTAAAAAGAAATATGTAAAGCCATTTTCGCAAGTAAGCTTACTTAAATAAAATGCATTATTCCATATGAATTTACCTATTATGGTCTTGAAAGACTATTTTGAAAGGGCACTTGAAAGAGTGTCCTTGTGCAGGAGCATCCCTATTCATGTGCCCAGTAGCTTTGATGGAAGAACTGGATCTTACATGAACTCAAGTCATATGTATCACCAGGGTTCAGTTCAGTTCAGTTGTGTCTGATTCTTTGAGACCCCATGGACGGCAGCACACCAGGCTTCCCTGTCCATCACCAACTATCACCAGGGTTCCTGGCACCTATAATAGGAGGCGGGGTTGGAGATTGAAGGGCTAGATCCAGAGCTAGGTCTGATCTGGGGCTTCACTGCTCAAGGACCATCATACTCCAATGGGGAAAGAGGCAAGCCCTGAGATTTGTGCACAGGCTGGGTCCACTCCTTTTAAGCATGTGCTTTCTTCCCTCAGAGCACAAACACCTCCACTCCAGAGGGGAGCCCTGATGGAGCAAGAGAGGCTGCTGTGCACTTCAGTTTCCCTGATACAGTCAGAGACCCAGACCACAGCTGATATACTGCCTTTGCAAGTGAAAGTGATGGCTAGTCCCACCTGCTCTAGTGCCACTTCAGCCTCCTTTGCTTCTTAAGGATGTGCTCTCCCATCAGCTGTTGTGCTTGCCCTTTGTAAGGAGCCATGCCCCAGAGCAGTGGGACTGGTGCAGGTGCTTGGCATTGTTTGGGACATGGGTTGTGGTGGTCTAGCTGCAGTCAGAACCCAGGACTGCTTCTTTTGCCTTGCCTTTGTAAGCATTAGAAATAGCTGCCTTCTCCCCACTCATATGCCCCATCCAGGTCTGAGTCTCATAGCTGAGCTCTCCTTTTGGCCGCAGAAGCCCTGCCCCAGGGTGAAGCTGAGCTGTGAAGCAAGGGGCGGCGGGTGGGGTGGGGGGGCTGAAGTGGGCACCAGGCTCAGGCCATGGTGACCTAGGAAAGTGGCTAGCATTCTGTGAAATTTCAACCTGTCCTCTCTGCCCCTTTTGGGGAGAAAGTGTGTATGTGCCCTTCTTACCAGTGGGATCCAGCTTCCCACGGTTATCCTACTATTCCCACTGGCCCTATAGCCAGCCCAGGGGACTCATCTTCCTGGTGTCAGATCCCAGGTGTGTGGCACCTGCTCACTCCCAAGGAGGATCTTTGCTTTTGAAATCCCCCTCCTCTTCTGAGTCTCCTCCCAGGGGCACAGGTATCAACATAATCACTTCCCTTTCCTTCCTACTCAGTTATGGTTCATCAGCCTTGGTTGTGCCAGAGTCCTGCCAGTTTCAGGTTAATTTTCAGCCAGAGTTTTTCCACATGTAGATGTATTTTTGGTGTGTTTTGGAGGGGAGGTTAGTTCAACATTCTACTCTGCCGTCTTGATCTCTTTCACTTTTATACTTACATTCCCCTGTGCTCTAATTTCTAGAAAAAAATATACATCTTGGAATCTCTTACACAATCTTAATCTCATTTTTATAGTATACTGTTGTGCTTTTCTTGAAAGTGATGCTGTCTCTCACCTTTCCTAGGACATCAGTTGTCTGATTTTTGTAATTTTCTTTTTGTTGTTTTTTTCCTCTGCCACATATACTATTTCACACTTTATTTTGGCTAGGCTTTTTGAAATTTTATATTCTGCAGTTAAATTGCATTGTTATCTAAAGGGAACTTTATTAATATTAGTCTAAGTTATCTGGACATATTCAAATGATTCTCAGAGTTAAGCATTAAGAAAAATGTGTCATTTGTTTATCGATTTTTTAGTCTATTCAATTTTGTTAGCATCAAAATTTGGTGTCAGGGAATCAATTCTGATTACTGATTTTAATAATTGAAACTAAGGCAAGGAAAGTAACAGCTAAAACTTTTGTACTCACACACAAACTCATATGCTCTCATATCTCAATAGGGCGACTAAACGCCTTCTTTATGTATTTTCAGTATTTCAGAATTGTTTTTTATTCCTTTTCATTAATTAATATAACTCAGATGAGAAAGCCATTTAACAAACTCTGAACTACATATTGTATAAAATTGTGTTGTATAAAGTATACACTTTGACTTTCTGTTCATTTTAGTATTCTAATTGAACTTTATTTGATGATACAAATCAATCATTATGTTCTCATCCTTGATATAACATGTTTCTATTTGATTTTTTTTTCTACTGTTTTAACAAGAGGCTGGTGTGTTGGTTAAAGGTAAGAGAAATGAGAAAGGGGATTTAAAACATAAAATTCAGTGATGAAATCAGTTTACCAACAGAATTTTTGCACAATGCAAGTGGTCAAATTGAGGAGTTGCTAAGAGAATTAGATACATATTCTCTTGTTTAAAGGAGAACAAAAATTTAACAATGATATATTTTATGCCCTGTCTTTGCAAAATTTTCAATTTTATCCAATTTTAAATAAAGTTTTGGTAATTTTGTATTAATCAAGACAATTTTCCACTCCAAAACATGCAAAATGTTTATGAGTTTTGTAAAGCAATACAATAAACAATTCTATGCTAGATATACCAACACAGAAAATGTATATTTATTGCAAATTAGGTTCAAACATAATCAATTCTTGAAAGACTTTTTAACTATTTCTTAGAATTCAAAATTATAATAAATTGCATTAAACTCTAAAAGGGATAATATCAATAAATAGGCAATTCCATTGCTTCTGTGTCAGAAATCATTAGAAGAAAGTGATTAATGTAACTTACAAAGAGAATTATATCTTTTCTTCTGTGTAAACACTCATTTATTTATATTTTAGTATCTGTGTTATTTCAAAGCATAATTGAATACTAGTTAAGAGAAAGAAATTTTGATTTTTCACATTATTCAATTTGCATATTCTTATTAACAAAGCTGCTCCTTATACTAAAATCAATTGCCAAATTTTTCCTTCTGAATACATGTTCAATGCATATGGCTCTTTAAAAATATATGCTTATATGATACAGGGGAAATCTTGGATGATACTTGGATAATAAATATTAGTAACTAATTACATAAACATTATGAAATACAATGAATGAGTGAGCATTGAAAAAAGCTGTGTTATTTGGATGTTATTCATGGTAGTAGTTTATGATAAAATTAAGGAGAAATTAACATCTTATTTCCTGATATAACTTTATTTTATTTTTTATTGGATTATAATTGCTTTATATACTGTTCTTGGGGCTCTTGAGAAAAGAATACTTAAAACTCAACATTTTTGACTTAAAACTCAACATTGAAAAAATGAAGTTACGGCATCTTCTCCCATCACTTCATGGCAAATAGATGAGGAAAAAGTGAAAACAGTGAAAGATTTTATTTGCTTGGGCTTCAAAATCATGGACAGTGATTATAGTCATGAAATTAAAAGATGCTTGCTCCATGGAAGAAAAGCTAACAGACTTAGGCAGCATATTATAAAGCAGAGACATCATTTTGCCAACAATGGTTCATATAGTCAAAGCTATGGTTTTTCCAGTAGTCATGTACAGATGTGTGAATTAGACCATAAAGAACACTGAGCACTGAAGAACTGATGTTTTCAAATTGTGGTGCTAGAGGACTCTTGAGAGTCCCTTGGATAGAAAGGAGATCAAATCAGTCAATCTTAAAGTAAATCAACTCTGAATATTCGTTGGAAGGACTGATGCTGAAGTTGAAACTCTAGTACTTTGGCCACTGGATGCAAAATGTTTCCTCACTGGAAAAGACTCGAATGTTTGGAAAGATTGAGGGCTGGAAGAAAAGGGTGTGATAGAGGATGAGATGACTGGATGGCATCACCAATTCAATGAACATGAATTTGTACAACTCCAGGAGATAGTGAAGGACAGGGAAGCCTGGTGTGCTGCAGTTCATGGGGTCACAGAGTCTGATACGACATAGCAACTAAACAACAAATTGCTTTACAATGTCATGTTAGTTTCTGCTGTACAATGAAGTGACTCAGCTACATGTACACATATGTTTTCTCCCTCTTGGATTTCCCTCCTACACCCCCATCTTACCCACCTAAATCATGTGCTGATACAAATTTATATTGAAGAAAATGAAATGCATATAGGACTCATCTTATTCTCTTAGCTATAATTAAACAGTTCCTCTTACATGTGATTATTTTATTAATTATATTCCCCTCCTTTGTGGTCATACTATCATGCTCTTTCTTGATTTGCTTACAAAGATGACTTATATATATTTTGATTGATATCTATGCAATTGGCCATTACATACATGGTACATGGTCAGTATACAACTCAAATCATGAAAGAAGAAGAAACTTAGAAAATCTGCTTTGTGTTATGCTTTTGACATTCTTATACTCTTTAAATAATAATAATGAAAATAAGAGTAATAATAAGGATATAGAATAGGAAATTAGAAGGACAGGTGTTTATGTGGTNGTATACAACTCAAATCATGAAAGAAGAAGAAACTTAGAAAATCTGCTTTGTGTTATGCTTTTGACATTCTTATACTCTTTAAATAATAATAATGAAAATAAGAGTAATAATAAGGATATAGAATAGGAAATTAGAAGGACAGGTGTTTATGTGGTTGGTTCTGTGCTCATAACCAATATTCATCTCTCTCCTGCATAATCCATTCTTTCTCTGACCCCCTATCAGCATTTCTGCTGGTATAATTTGCACAGCTAGTGGGGTAATTTAGGATTTCAAACCTGAAGCTTGTGAATACTGGGCTACTGTGCCCTTGCCCAGAAATTTTTGCTGCAACTGCTCTTCTATAGCTGTCAGAGACCATGTCAGCAGCAAGAGTCACTTCAAAAATCCCTTGAAATCCTGACGTGTGTCTTAATAATTTAGTAGGAATTATGGCAAGGGTGACTTTCTTTCCAACTACTAGTTTACTGTTATAAGTCAAGATGGTAAGACCACTGCTATAGCTTTTGGTTTATTAGAAACTTGATCATACACTTTGCTACCAGTATTCTTGCATGGTAACTGTTGTTCTAGCCCAGTAAGTACAAAATTTTTTGTAAACTGAAAAAACATTTATTTCCCAAGGAGAGGGGCCTATTGCACAATCTTTTGCTTTTCAGATCTATGATTTTTAGTTATGAGGCATACAGAACCTGCAAAACATGCCTTGGTTCTTTTTGATATATGGCATATCTTGAAAGAGATCATCTAAACTTATAGAATGTCACTCATAAGTTGGCATCCTAATTACACCTGCTAGAGTGATTCTAGTGTGCNTTTATTTTTTAATATAAAATTATTTATTTTAATTGGAAGCTAATTACTTTATTTTGAAGTTTTTCTCTTTTAATGGATCAGTTTGACTTTTTCAGGTTTTTCTAAATCTTTTTTCTTTTATTTTTGGCCAGATTAGAATATGCTTCACTTTATAGATTTAAATCTTGCTTCAAAATATTTTACTTTTGGGGGTGTCTACTAAATACCCTAGATGTTTTAATTAATCCTCTCTACTCTGGTGGAAACTCACATGTTTCCCGCCCATAAATCTTTTCAGTAACTATTCATTTTCTGGTTTTGAAGTAAATAAGAAAAGCAGGCAAANATCTTGCTTCAAAATATTTTACTTTTGGGGGTGTCTACTAAATACCCTAGATGTTTTAATTAATCCTCTCTACTCTGGTGGAAACTCACATGTTTCCCGCCCATAAATCTTTTCAGTAACTATTCATTTTCTGGTTTTGAAGTAAATAAGAAAAGCAGGCAAAAATCTCATGATTCATGTTTCCCTATCATAGTGTACTTTTATTTCATACAACTATTATTTCCCTTTTGTAACTCTGTTGGGCACTAATATTGTATATGTTTTTTATGTTTTTTTTTTCTTTATTCTTCTGTTGACTTGAAATTCTGGAAACTTTATGTTTTGAGAGAAAGTTTATAAATCTCTCTAGAATCTCAATATATTTAAAGTGGAAATAGTAGATAAACATTGGACATATGACTGAATGAAGGAAGAAATGATTTGTAATGATTGCCAGGAAGGAAAAAGAGAAATATATAAAAATGAATAAGATGAGAAATGTATCTTCTGAAGATTAATGTACCAAAAATGCCAGGGCTACCATAATACACTGAGTGGCTTCAACAATAGAAATCTATTTTCTCACGGTTCTGGGTGTTGGTAGTCTGAGACCAATATGTAAGCAGGATTGGTTCCTTCTGAGAACTCTGAGTTAGAATCTGTTCCACATCTCCTCCAGTTTCTGGTAGGACCCTGGCAATCTTTGCCGTTCCTTGGCTTGTAAAACAACCGCTCCATTCACTGACTTCATCTTCATATAGTGTTCTTTCTGTATGTTTTCTCTGTCCAAATTTCCTTATTATATAATGACATTATTTATCTTGGAATATAGTCCAGCCTATACACCTCATCTTTTAAAATCTTCAAATGATGAGGCTTTCAATTGCTAAATATAAAAAAAATAAAAAATAACTTGCACAAACTTCATATACCTCAGAACTATAAAAATCAAGACAATTTCCAAAAGGGCTCAATATATAGTCTCAGAGACTTATGGGACAACATTAAACATAGCATTCAAATTATAGGGATCAGAGATGAAGAAACAAAGGGAAAAGTCATGATAAAATATTTAAGGACATATATTAACCAAACTAGCAAAAACTAAACACAGAGAACACATATTAAAAACAGCAAAGGAAGAGCAACAGATAACAAAGGTGTCCCCCTAAGACTAACAGCTGATCGTTCAACAGAAATTCTACAAGCCAGAGGAGAATGATAGAACACACTTAAAGTGATGACAGGGAAAAGCCTACAACTAACATTGCTCTGTCCAGCAAGGATCTCATGCAGATTTGAAGGAGAAATAAAAAGCCTAACAGACTAGCAAGATGAAGAGAATTCAACACCCCCAAATCAGTTCTTCAACAAATGGTAAAGCGATTCTAGGTGAAAAGAGAACTGTAAAAACAAACCCCAAACAATATAGTAAATGGTAATAGCATCATGCTGCTGCTGCTTCTACACTGCTTTATCATGTCTGACTCTGTGCAACCCCATAGACTATAATTATCTTAAATGTAAGTGGGCTAAATCTCCAACCAAAGTTTGTCTGAAGAGACAAGACTCCTATAAAACAAGACCCTTATAAAAGTTGTCTGTGAACCTCATTTAAACTTGATTTTCTATGTACATTCTACCCTCTGCATTCATGGGTTGAACAACTACAGATTCAGCTAATGCAGATGGAAAATATTCAAATGTTTTAAAGCAAAACTTTATTTTTCCACAGGCTGGCAACTATTCACATAACATTTATAATATATTTACAGAGCTTTTATATTATATTAATCATTATAAACAATTTAGAGATGATTTAACATACATAGGACCATGTACATAGGTTATATACAAATACTAAACCATTTATATAAGAGACTCGGTATCCACAGGGGTCCTGAAACCAATCCTCTGAAGATGCCAAGGGACAACTGTATTNTATAAACAATTTAGAGATGATTTAACATACATAGGACCATGTACATAGGTTATATACAAATACTAAACCATTTATATAAGAGACTCGGTATCCACAGGGGTCATGAAACCAATCCTCTGAAGATGCCAAGGGAAACTGTATCAACCTTATCTAAGGTCATATTTCTAGGTAGTGGGGATTAGGAGTTAAGAATATGAATTTGGAGGGAAACAACCCCTTAAAAATTGTTCAACACATTATATGTAATAATATAAAGAAATTAGTAAGTAAGAATTGATATAAGGGGAGAGTCCTACATATTCTAGTTTTTAACAAAGCATCAAAAAGATACAAATTTCTAAATGAAAATATTTATAGTATAATATTTTTTAATATACTTTATCATGAACATTAGGAAAAATATGATATTATCACAGAAAACAGAATGGTAATGAAAATACATTCTTATTGGATTATAATGCAATACTTCAGTTTTGGGGAATTCAACAAAGTACTATTTTAGGGAATGAAAGTGAAAGATACTCAGCTGTGTACAACTCTTTGTGACCCCATGGACTGTATGCTCCAGGCCAGAATACTGGAGTGGGTAGACTTTTCCCTTCTCCAGGGATCTTCTCAACCCAGGGATCTTCCCAACCCAGGGATCGAACCCAGGTCTCCTATTTGTAGGCAGATTCTTTACTAGCTGAACCACAAGAGAAGCTCCATTTTAGAAAATATTGTAGGTTAAAAGAATAACAACTTTCAAATCCTAGCTTTATGTATTGTAGCATAGTTACACAATACTTTTAAATAATAATAATATCATCAAGAATAAGAAAGCAAAAAATATTCCAGCTGTTCCTTTCTCAAAGAGATCTTCCCAACTTGATCGAACCCAAGTTTCCCACATTGCAGGCAGATTCTTTACCATCTGAACCACCAGGGAAGCTCACTCATAGGTCTAACCAGAGTAAAATCAAAGTTAAGTCTGAATCTGAATTTACTTGTGATCTAAAATTTATCATGGCTAATAATACAGAGCATCTAACAATGTTTCTTGTGCTTTAGTTCTGAAATTATAATTTTATGTTTATAAAATACCAAAAAATCCTTTATTGTTCACTTGCTAAGTCACATTCTACTCTTTGGATTGCAGCATGCCAGGCTTCCCTGTACTTCACTGTCTCCAGAGTTTGCTCAAACTCATGTCCATTGAGTCAGTAATGCCATCCAACCATCTCATCCTCTGTCACCCTCTTCTCCTTCTGCCCTCAGTCTTTCACAGCATCAGAGTTTTTTCCAATGAGTTTGATCTTCATATCAGATGACAAAAGTATTGGATTTTAACTTCAGCTTCAGTCCTGCCAATTAATATTCAGGGTTAATTTCCTTTAGGATTGACTGGTTTTCTCTCCTTGGGACTCTTGCTTTCCTTTAGGATTGACTGGTTTGCTCTCCAAGGGGCTCTCAAGAGTCTTCTATAGCACCGCGATTTGCATGCATCAGTTCTTCGATGTTCAGCCTTCTTTATGGTCCAATACTCATATCTGTACATGACTACTGGGAAAACCATAGATTTGACTATGTAGACCTTTGTTGGAACTGATACACTGGCATTTTAACGTGTTGTCTATGTTTTTCATTATTTGTCAATAAAATAATAATTTTATCCTTTATGTTTTATAGCATTATAATGCAAATATTGTCCCTTATGTGCATATGANTTTAGGATTGACTGGTTTTCTCTCCTTGGGACTCTTGCTTTCCTTTAGGATTGACTGGTTTGCTCTCCAAGGGGCTCTCAAGAGTCTTCTATAGCACCGCGATTTGCATGCATCAGTTCTTCGATGTTCAGCCTTCTTTATGGTCCAATACTCATATCTGTACATGACTACTGGGAAAAGCCATAGATTTGACTATGTAGACCTTTGTTGGAACTGATACATTGGCATTTTAACGTGTTGTCTATGTTTTTCATTATTTGTCAATAAAATAATTTTATCCTTTATGTTTTATAGCATTATAATGCAAATATTGTCCCTTGTGTGCATATGACAAAACTATGACTGAAAGATAATGCAGCACATTTCTTAGACTATTTCAGCAGTAGTTACCTAAATATCTAAAACTTGTTTTAAATCTTATTTTATGGTTGACATAATTTTACAAAGTAAAACTTCCTGCATTTTACAAAATAAAGCTTCTGTCTAAAAATTGTATTTATTTCCTGTGTGTATCCATTAGACAATGAGGATGGTAGAACCACCTTAAATTTATATTTCACTTTTTTGTTAATTATATGTGGTTTCTGTAACTTAAAGACATTACAAATTATATCTACATCCTTCACAAAGTTTTGTCACTTTTTTCCTGTCAGTGGATATATGTTCAGTCATTCATTGTTGTTCATTTGCCAACCTGTGTCTAACTCTTCATGACATCATGGTTTGCAGCACATCAGGCCTCCCTATCCCTCACTATCTCCTGGAATTTGCATAAGTTCATGTCCATTACATCAGTGATGTCATCCAACCATCTCATCCTCTGTCACCCCTTTCTCCTTTTGTCTTCAATCTTTCCCATCTTCAGGGTCTTTTCCAACGAGTCACCTGTTCACATCAGGTGGCCAAAGTACTGGATCTCAGCATCACATGCCATGATGTTAGTGCTTTAATACTGAGTTAAAATCTGACTTCTAACTCTCCTTTTTCACCCTCCCAAGAGGTTCTTTAGTTACTCTTTGCTTTCTGCCATTAAAGTGATATCATCTGCATATCTGAGCTTGTTGATATTTCTCCCAGCTATCTTGATTCCAGTTTGCAATTCATTCAGCCTGGCATTTAGCGTGATATGCTCTGTGTATAAGTTAAATAAACAGGGTGACAATAAGCATCCTTACCATTTTCCTTTCTCAGTCCTGAACCAGTCAGTTTTTTCATAGAAGGTTCTAACTTTGCTTCTTGGCCCACATATGGATTGCTCAGGAGACAAGTAAGATGGTCTGCTATTCTCATCTCTTTAAGAGTTTTCCACAGTTTGTTATGATGCAGCTTTTGCTTGTCTGTAAAGCTTTTGATTTCTCCTTCATAGCTGAATGAGATCCTTGACTGGGTACAGTAATCTGAGCTGTAGGTTATTTTCTTTCACCACTTTAAGTATGTCCTGCCATTCTCTCCTGGCTTGAAGAGTTTCTATTGAAAGATCAGCTGTTATCCTTACNGAATGAGATCCTTGACTGGGTATAGTAATCTGAGCTGTAGGTTATTTTCTTTCACCACTTTAAGTATGTCCTGCCATTCTCTCCTGGCCTGAAGAGTTTCTATTGAAAGATCAGCTGTATCCTTATGGTAACCCCCTTGTGTGTTATCTGTTGTTTTTCCCTCCCTGCTTTTAATATTTGTTCTTTGTGATTGATCTTTGCTAATTTGATTAATATGTGTCTTTGGGTGTTTTGCCTTGGGTTTATCCTGTTTGGGAATCTCTGGGTTTCTTGGACTTGGGTGATTACTTCCTTCCCCATTTTAGGGAAGTTTTCAACTATTATCTCAAGTATTTTTTCATGGTCTTTCTGTCTTCTTCTTCTGAGATTCCTATGATTCAAATGTTGGGGTGTTTAACATTGTCCCAGAGGTCTCTGAGGTTGTTCTCATTTCTTTTAGTTCTTTTTTCTTTTCGTTGTTTTCTGTCAAATCTCAGCATGAATCATCCACAGGCACACATATGTCTTCTCCCTCTTGAATCTTCCTTCTGTCACCCTCCCCATCTCAACCTTCTAGGTTGATACAGAGCCCCTGTTTGTGTTCCTTGAGATATACAACAAATTCCAATCGGCTATCTACTTTATTTACAGTAATGGAAATTTTCATGTTGCTCTTTCCATAAATCTTACCCTCTCCTCCCCTCTTCTCATGTCCATAAGTCTGTTCTCTATGTCTGTTTCTCCATTGCTACCCTGCAAATGCTATCCTTCTGTCTTCTGAAAAATGGTGATATTATTAGTACATACACAACAAGGTTATTATAAAAATTAAATGAGTTAATGTTTGTAAAGCTCTGAGAAAAGTGTCTGTCATAAATGGTTATGTAACTGTTTGCTAAACAAAAATATATAGAGTCCTTGAGAAGTTAACCTTCTCTTTTTCTTTGTCCTTTTGATTGCATGCTTTTTCTAGATGCTTTTCTAAGTCTTTCAGTTAAACACATTCACACTTAAGGAATAAAAATAATCTAAAGCTCTCCATGGTATAAAAAATATGGAAGGGACACACCTTTACCCTTTTAACATTTTCATGCAACTACTATGAACCCATAATAAAGTTATGTTCAGATAAAATCTTTTGCCTTTTAGGAACTTATAGGAGAAAAGAACAAATAAAGATATAATGTTACAAGCATTAAAAAGCAACAAGAAAACTTGATCAGCCAAGAAAATATGGTGTCTGGAAAAATATCAAGAACAGATTTATATTGAATATGGCATTTATCCAAATCTTAAATGATAAAGAGGACATTAAATGACAAGCACAATATAATTCAATGTGACTAGAATGTGTGTTATCTAGGAATGTGTAGAAATCAGAGAGCTGCAACTAAATTGAATATTATTTGAATATGTAAATACTTCTCATGGAGTGCCTACCGTGAACCATTATTTTATTGTGTACAAAAATAGAACGAGCTGCAAGTAATGGAAAGTAAATTTTTTATGGACTATACAAGGACCTATTTTATATCTCACATTGTGTTATATCAAAGCTCTATATGGAAGCTGGCATTGGTAGCTGTAAAAAAAATTCTTTGAAAAATAAGTTTATTTCTATCTCTTCTCTTTGTCAGTCTTAGAATATTAACCTTATTCTTCATTCCTGTTGTCTTATGAATGTACTGAAGTCTGATAGATATATAGATTCTCAAATCAAGAAAAGACCAAAAAAGAGAAAGAAAAACTTAAGAACAGTACCAGGTACATCAATAATCTTTTATAAAATATGATTCTCAGTATTCTTTTTTATTCTCCCCTGCCTTTGGCATAGAACAATCAATAATGCTTCAATGCCAAGTTACTTTATAAATAATTTCCCAAAGTTACTCAGCAGCATTCCACTCATTGTCTCATAGGTAAAACAGAATAGCTTCCCTTAGTTGGAAGGAGGCTGACTAAATGATTATTTAGCTGGGTACATTTCTGTCCCAGCAGTCAGGGAGAAAGGACAATAGGTATTAGATAGAATTGCCTTGCTGTGCTTCAATTTTTGCTAACAAATCTCTAAGCTTGCTAAAAACACCAAAAGTGATTTTCTCTCATAAATTGTTTCCTTGTCTTTCAATAAATGCTTCCTTTCACTTCCTGGCTCTTCTATCAATTATAAAATGAAGGAGTTTGCTTAATATGTGAAACTCACTGCTCTGAAATTCAAAGGATTTGAGTCAAATCTCTCATCTTAGAAAATACTGAGGAATTGTCCATCCTTCGGTTCAATCTGTATTTTAAATGACACACTCTAAATTTGGGACAAAAGACATGTAATTTCAATTAAGCCAATTGAAAACCCTCGCTGCTTAATTTAGTCCCTAAGTCATGTCTGACTCTTTTCAACCTCATGGACTGAAGCCTGCTAGGCTCCTCTGTCCATGGGACTTCCCAGGCAAGAATACAGGAGTAGGTTGAAATTTCCTTCTCTTGGCAGTGTCATAAACTTTTCATCATATATTTATATATATATTGCTAATTATATGTATGATATTTATTTGTTTCTAGCTTTCTTTCTCACAATGAAGATAATGGCTAAATCTTCACTGACTTTTTAATCTAACATCTTTGTGCTTAAAAAACATGTACATTTAACAATAATAAGAATAATACTTTAAATGATCCTTCAAATTTTCATGTCAATTATCAGTAAAATGTTTTCAACACTAGAAACATATGTGAAACCCTTGCACTCTACACACTATCTGCCTGTGCACTTACGGTAAGTGCCATGTGTTCAAAAAAAAGCAAAAGCAAGATATGAATAGATATAATAGATTTTCCATACTAAGCTAATATCTGAATAGCATATTTACAGATTTGTTGTTGTTTAGTCCCTAAGTCATGTCTGACTTTTTGTGACCCTATGGATTGTAGTCTGCCAGGCTCTTCTGTCCATTGGATTTCGTAGGCAAGAATACCAGAGTAGGTTGCCATTTCCATTTCCAGGGTATCTTTCTGACCCAAACATTAAACCTGGGTCTCCTGCATTGGCAGGTGGATTCTTTACTGGTGAATCATCAGGGAAGCCTACACACAAATAGTTTATAGGTATTAAGAAAAATGGACTGCAAGGAGATCAAGCCAGTCAACCCTAATGGAAATCAACCCTGAATATTCACTGGAAGGACTAATGGTGAAGCTGAAGCTCCAGTAAATACTTTGGCCACCTGATGCAAAGAGCTGACTCAAGACTCTGATGCTGGGAAAGACTGAAGGCAGGAGGAGAAAGGGATGAAAGAGGATGACATGGTTGGATGGCATCACTGACTCGATGGACATGAGTTTGAGCAAGCTCTGGGATTTGATGAACAGGGAAGCCTGGTGTGCTGCAGTCCATGGGGTCACAAAGAATCAGACCCTGCTGAGTTACTGAACTAAACTGAATTAAGAAATACTCTCACCTTACTTCGCTTACTATAATTTTTAGATACATCCATTTTGCTGTAAATAGGATATTTTGTTCATTTATATGACTGAGTAATATTCCACTGTAAATATGTATTATATCTTCCCATCTGTCAGTGGACATTTACGTTGCTTCCAAGTCTTGGTTATTTTTAAGAATGTTGCAAAATCACTTATATGAGGAATCATAAAAAATGATACAGTTAAACTTATATTCAAAATAGAAATTGACACAGAGATACAGAAAACAAACTTATGCTTACAAAAAGGAAAAAGTAAATTAGGAGTTCAGGATCAAATGATTTATAGTACTATATATAAAATATAGTATCAACAAAAATTGTTATATAGCATAGGGAATTATGCTCAATATCTTGTGATAATCTTTAAGAGAAAAAATCTGAAAAAATAGATATGTTTGTATGTAAATTTGAGTAAATTTTTCTTACTTAACAGTGGGTTGTCTTTTTCACCCCTGCCTGAGAGTACACAATCATATTTGGGGACCATCCTTCCAATTGGATATATAGCTAAATTTTGATATTACTTATCTTGTGTTCTCTTGGAAAATTTCACTTTGTAACGTACTTGATATATTAACATGTTTATAGAAATGATTTGTATATACCATTAGCTTCTCTGCTGACAAAGCTTTCCCTAAGGTAAAATTTGACCAATTCAAACTACCTTTAAGTATATTTAGATTCATTTATTATTTAAACTCTTAAATGTATTAGATCATCCTTTATGAAACCATCCCTATTTTTCTCAAAAAATGATAATTGACTCTTCACTGGCACCATTTTTTTTCTCTCCTTATAAATAATTGAAAAAATTTTAGATTTTGTTCATTGCAATTTAATACATATAGTTTCTTACTTGGAAATATTAACTATTAAAAAAATAAAATATACATCTTGTATGTAGCTCCATTATTTAGAGTCATATCCTTGAATGCCATTCCATTTGCTTTCTTTTTTTAATGTCATAATGCCTTGAGTTATGGACAAGGTAGAGAAAATTAAGAAACAAATGAGTAGCTTGAAAAATATTAATTTCAATAATGTAGTAAAGCAGAAACTAGATGGAATGAGTTGGAAATTGTAATGTAATTGATGGATAGATGGGAGAATATGAAGAATGACATTTTAAGTGGTTTTGCAGTGAGGTAGGAGAGTCAGATATTTTCAGAGTGTAGCAGAGTAAAATAAGTGGTTTTGTACTCTGATAAGCACAAATAATTGAAGTAGATGTTGTTTTAGGTAAAGTATGAGTGCCAAGTACTAGGAAGGTGAAAAGAATAATATCTTTCAAACCTGTAGTCATAGACCTGAATGTCTAGTTAAGAGATCTTAGAAACAGAGTAATTTAAAGGATAGACCATCTATATAATGTTTAATTCAACAAAAGACAGGCAAAGATTGCTACTTGTTAAGTGTGTTTCATTACTGGGAGGCTAGAATTAATAAAAGGGTATATAAAAGGAGATTTATCAAAAAGGTAGTAGAAGGTTATTTAGACAGCATAATCCATAGCACATGTAAAAATACACCATAGTTGGCAAACTATTTTGGCTCTTTTCTAATGTTCTATTTCATGCTACTTACTACTTATTCATGTAAAGTTTTTGAAAAGGCTTTTATAAATCTGTGAAAGAAGAACTCAGATGCACATATAAGACAAATGAATGACATGTTTCTTATAGCCATCCTTACCTTAACATACTCTTTTCAAAGTGTTAAAAAAGTGTAACATTTCAATATGCTCATATTTTCAGAGTTGTCTTATCTCTTTTTCAAATTTTAGTTATGAAAATGAGAATTAGCTTTAAAACTAACTGAAATAGCAATGTAGTCTAATATAAAGAAAAAGAACATTGAGTGTCATATCAAGGATGTGCTTTCAACACTAGGAATTAGATATATATTAAACTTCAGTTTCCTTGAATATAAATCAAGACAAATAATCTATGGTAAATGCATAGGATTTATGTCAACTTGTATGTTCATATATGTAAAAATGTACTGTAAAATCTGAGCTAGAAAATTTTATTATGGCTAATAATGTTTGAAAATAAAAATAGAATTTTCCATTATCTAGCTTAATATTTTATTTACGTTATTATTACTTTCAAATCATAAATTCAGTTATAACCCTCAAAACTCCTGAGTAGTTGAGACATCACATGTCTCCTAGCAACCTTGTATTTTAAATATTGTACTTTTAATAGTAAGGCTTAGGAACACTCATCTTTAGAGCATTCTTGTTTTTCTCCCCCCTTTTTAAATAGTCATTCCTAAATGGTCATTTATAGAATGGCTACCATATTCTAAGCATTTTGATAAACTCAGCAAAATATTGAAGGATTTATTCTCTATTTTTAGAAACTTTGAAAAAATTAGGTCATTATTATTTGGAATGTAATGATGAGTTAGAAGCGAAGGGCATGGCTTCTAGGGACAATTACCATAACCACAAATATTTTTAAAATTTCCCTCATTATGAAAGTCATCAGCCACGATAAGTCATTTATCAGTAAAATTAAATCTTGAAGTTGAGATAAGTACGAAAAATGGTTGAACAATCTGAGAAACAGTACTTGAAGTGAATATTTTTCTTTTAAATTGTTACTCTGTGTGTGTATATATTTGTGTTTCTATCCATCTATAAAACAACAGAAAATACTGGTTGATACACAGATTTAAAATGCCAAATTAGGAAGGAGAGGGAAAATATGTGGATAGGAAATGAAATACATATAAAGCACGGAGTTTATGAGCTTAAAGAAAGGACAGGATTGTTATGTACACTTGGTAATTTGACAATTTGATTACTATATAATATTCCTTAATATTCCTTGTAATTTTAATTGTCTAGAAGTATACTCTGATACAAATATTGATACTCTGACTTTTTTTTTTTTTTTTACTGTTTACACGATGTGCATTTTTACATTTTGTTTCCTTTTTAGTTAATCTATANATATATAATATTCCTTAATATTCCTTGTAATTTTAATTGTCTAGAAGTATACTCTGATACAAATATTGATACTCTGACTTTTTTTTTTTTTTTACTGTTTACACGATGTGCATTTTTACATTTTGTTTCCTTTTTAGTTAATCTATAACTTGATACTTAAAACCTTTTCTGTAAGGAACTAGATTAAAAAAAAAAAATTCAGCTTGACATTCTCTACCTCTTAACAGTTACATTTAGCTACCTATATACCTGTCACTATAATTGACATTAGAAATACCATCTTCTTAGTTTTTCTTTTCTCACCCCCTACACATTTTTTTTGTTAATGTTAGATTTACTAATGGCTTAATATTTAACGCTATTTATTTTGAATTGCTTACTCTAAATTTTGTAATATATCTATGTAATATAAAACAGTCTTATCAAAGAAATATGATATCACTTAATTAGAATAGAAAATGCTGGACTAACAATTTCTCCCCACATCCTCACACATGCTTTAACCTCCAGGTTACATTTCTAAAATATATGTTTTTACTATTTTGTTTAGGATAGTGTATTACCTTTAAAAATATCAGAAATAAAATGGTTCATTTGTATTTTCTTCCATTTTCAGCACTCAAGATCTAATTATAATATATTAATCTATTATAATGTTCCTTCTGTCTTAAAAATAAGACTTTCTGTCTTATTTCCCCCNGGAGTCACATCAATTGATTTAAAGATATTGAACCACCTTTGTATTCTTTGAATAAATTCTTCCTGATCAGAATGTATAAACATTTTTATGCATTATTTAATTTAGTTTGTGAATATTCCTTAAGAATTTTTGTTTATGTTCATCAGGGGTAATGGTCTGCAATTTTCCTTTGTATGTGTGTTCATTTGTCTGGTTTTAGTGTCAGGGTAATGCTGACCTTTTTTGTAAATGTTCCCACCTCTTCAGTTTGGGAAATACTTTAAGAAGGATAGGTATTAACTCTTCTCTAAATGTTTGGCAAAATTCCTGTGTGAAGCCATCTGGTCCTAAACTTCTACTTGTTGGGAGTTTTTTGATTAATGATTTGATTTCATTAATAATCATTGATCTGTTTAGTCTTTCTATTTCACATGATCAGTCTTGGAAAGGTGTATGTTTCTAGGAATTAATCTATTTTGTTCAGTTTGTTGGCAAATAACCATTTGTAGTATTTTTATGGTTGTATTTCTGTGTTATCAGTTGTAATTTATTTTCTTTCATTTCCATTTTATTTATTTGAGCCCTTACTCTTTTTGATGAGCCTTATAAAAAGTTCATTAATTTTACATATCTTTTCAAAACATCAGCAACAGAGAGAGGCTTTCTCCATTCTTCTGTTCTCTCAGATTTATTGATCTTTTATATTTTTTGTGGGGTGTTTGACTATTTCATTTATTTCCATTAAGGATCACTATGCAACAGATTTTTATCAGTTTTGAANGCAGCAGAGGGAGGCTTTCTCCATTCTTCTGTTCTCTCAGATTTATTGATCTTTTATATTTTTTGTGGGGTGTTTGACTATTTCATTTATTTCCATTAAGGATCACTATGCAACAGATTTTTATCAGTTTTGAAAAGACATAGCACCATGAATCCACCATAATATATCCCACAGAATATTCTCATCAGCTGTTTCAATTATTTTAGCATTAAATTTAGCATTGCTTCCTCAGCTGAACCAATTATCTTGGATGTCCTCTGTTTTTATTTTCCCCACTGTTCTTATTCTTACATTACAATTTGGGCAGTATTTACTGGTCTATCTTCTGATTCACTTATATTTTCTTAGTTGTGTCAAGTCTACTGATGAATCCATCAAAGACATTTCTCACTTCTTTTAATATTTTTATTATTATTTCTAGCTCTCCATGTTGATTCCTTCATAGATATTTTGTCCCCCTGCTTTTATTTCTCCTCTCTCCTTATATGACCTCCACTTTTTCAATAGAGCTTTTCACATGTTAACCATAGCTGTTTTAAGTTCTTTATCTGATAATTCCAATATAAATGCTATAGCTAAATTTGGCCCTGATGGTGTTTTGTTTCTTCAGACTATGTTTGATTATCTGACCATGGTCACCCTTTATAATTTTTCTGTTGAATTTCAGACATGTTATTTCAGGTCATAAGAGCTGAGACAAAGAGGCCTTTAGTGTAGAAGTTTTTGTTAATCTGCCTAGGAGTTGTGCTTTGTTTAATACTGTTGCAGTTACGGTTGCATAAGCTTTCCAATTCCTCTGATATCCTTTATTTCCTGTCTTCTGTCTTGACACTGGGCTTCCCTATGTATTTCTCCTTAAAATCTGTCTTTGTGTCGCAGCACTTTCATCCGTAGTCCACATTTGTTATAGCAAAGTCCTTCTCATGCAACAGTAAGGTCTGAATGTGCTTTATAATCTTCCAATGAAATCTAAGTCCCTTTTTGAGTCTAAGTACTGAGACTATAATCTTCATAAGATTTTAGTTTAAAAAAACAAAAAACACTTCACAAGTGTTTTTTTTATTAATATATCTTTTCTCTTTCTCTTCCACCCTTCCCTAGTTTCACTGTTCACAACCTGTTTTCTTTCAGCATCAGCCTCTTGTTTTCCATACATTTCTCCTTCATGTCACCTTTTGTAAGGGACAACAGCAAGGCTAGAGGGAGTTACAGAGGAAGAAATGTTGTTTCCCTACTGAGGCTAAAGTCTGTGGCAAACATCTTTCTTGGGAAAGCAAGACTTTGTTATGAGGAATATATGAGCATACTTCATAATGCTTATGATTACTTTCCTCCACTAAAGAGGAATAATTTTAGAGCTTCATGTGGAAACACATCTACTGATGATTATTTTCAGATATTCTATTTATTCAGTTAAAATGTGAAATTATACCACACTTTTTTTGGTCAAAGCAGAAATAAATAAGAGAAGAGTATGGAATATCATATTCTTTGGAGCAATTTATAGACTCAGTAGACACTTAAAGCTAAACAAGAATACCAGAGACTTTCTTTAGTAACATTTTAAGTGAGCAACATATTAAGTGATTCTCATCATTAGCAGAGAGTAGGAAATTTTGCAGGATCCAGGATCAAAGACTGGGATTAATTAAGTGTAGATGAGCTGCTGCTGCTGCTGCTGCTGCTGTTGCTGCTAAGTTGCTTCAGTCGTGTCCAACTCTGTGCGACCCCATAGACAACAGCCCATTGGGCTCCGCCATCCCTGGGATTCTCCAGGCAAGAACACTGGAGTGGGATGAGCTTCTAGTCAATTTTTAATTCCAAATTTAACAAGTCTGCAATGTCAAATCCAAGGTATGACTGAAAAAGAGCATCATCCTCATATATGATATGAGAATCATATGGTTGGACTTGGAAACTTTAAACTTCAGATTTCCTTCAAATACTCTTTTGTCTACAGAAGCGTCCCTTTCTTTCTGTTGAAGGCTAGTCCTTTTGTTTTGAAGCTGCATAAGGAATCTCTACTTTGATCGTTAATAGGTACTCCTCTGCTCTCTTGCTTCATCCTAAATTTGTTCCTGCCACTTTCATTAGTGGAGGCAGCATAGCCTACACTCCCCTGACTGTTTACCAAGTGACACAGAAAGGTATAGATTTTGAGATGAGTCAAGAATTTAAATACAGTCTACTGTAGGTAGATTTGCAGTATAATCAGCCTTGCTAATTGGGCTGTTTCTCACAGTTCTAAAGATTAATGATATCTTAATGGTACAGAATACCATGAGACATTTATGTCAAGCCCCTCAGCTTACTAGAGAACTAGAAATAGGCCTTGATGAGAATTGCTTGAAAAGTGAAAATGTTAGTGTCCAACTGTTAGTGACCCTATGGACTGTAGCACTCTGTCCATGGGATTGTTAAGACAAAAATACTGAAATGGGTAGGCCTTTCCTTCTCCAGGGGATCTTCCTGGCCCAGGATCAAACCCAGGTCTCCTGCCTTGCAGGTAGATTCTTCACCATCTGAGCCACCATTAGCTTCGTTGGTACTATTAAGTCTTAGTATAAAGGAAGCATTTGACTTCAATATACTAAGTAATTGTGCAGTTCAAATCTGTCCATCAAGGGTTGATTTTACTCTGACTCACCAAGTTATGATGTCAGGGACATCCAGGAGCAACCCACTAAAATTTGGAAGTGGTACTTCCTGGGTAACAACACACAGGTAGACACAGTGACACCTGTGTCCCTAGAACAGCCAGCTTCATTGTTACTTCTCCCTTAGCTTTGTCTTCGACCACAGGATGTCTCAAAAGAGACATGTCAGAGACTAAACAAAGATACAGAGACGAATATGTGATGTGTCAACTTAATATTTGGTACAAGCTAGGAAGTAACCACTGGCTTATATCAGGAAATTTCCCTAAAAGAAATTGTCATACTAAGCCGAACTTTGAGCAGTGATCTGATTACCCAGCTTGTTTGGAAATAAAAGTACTTGAGTGAAAATGTATGTTCAGGTTTGGAAGCAGTGACGAATAGCATTGTTGGTTGGTTAGGGGCCTGGAACAGTACAGACTGGGAGGTCAGTGAATATATATAATATGTGTCATTGTATGAAATGCAGTGTATGACCTATGCTGAAATTTTTTTTTAATTATATGACCAATACTATAATGCCAACTGGCAAACAGGTTGAACCCACTTCAATGCCTTAGATGTGGAAATAGGAAATGATAGAATCAGTCTGAGCTCAACAGACTAATGGGAATAAAACTTCCAAATTCAGCCTGGGGGAGCCATTTTACATATTCTAAATCATGAAAATGAACTCATTCAAGCCAATTACTGCCTCTTTGACTAAATATTATCCCCAATACAGTCAACCCTTGGCATTCAGTTCTACCTAGAAAGCAAAAATAAGTATCATTTCTGATACTTATTTTCATTTTAGAACACATTAAAATGCAAATGAAGCACAGCAAAAATAAGAGGACAAAGTAATTTAAATACTATTTGATTGAAAAGACAGATAACCTTCAAAAGAAAGAAAATCCAATTATCATTAAATTGTTCATTAATCATTGTAAGAGATAGAAGTGAGCTACTGAGAAAAAAATGACATTCTATCTTATGTATATGGACTATCCATTCAAGCATAATAAAATGTATTTTTTTTCAGGCATGTCTGAAGCCAAATGTTTTACATTTAAAAAAACCACTGAAAGATTGATTGAAGGGTTTGCTTCTTTAAAACACACATGTACATAGACACATACACTGTATAAGGAAAGACATGGTATATAAGGAGCAATTTAATTACAAAAACTGAAAAAATAAATTATGTTGAAAATTTTATTACATTTTTAAAACATTGAAACCATATATGTTATTGAACTAAATCAGGATATGTAGCATATGTATGTTTGGTGAGTAAATAAGACACTTTAGGCAATATGGTGTAATGCACTCTAGGGACCTAACCCTATATAGGAATATATACATGCTGCCAGTTACTAAAGCCTCTTCTGTTCTGGCTTGTAACACTATGGGTTGGTTTTCTTTTTTGAAATTTCTATGAAAGGAATTAAAGAGTATTAGTATTTTCTGTTGGATCCTATTGCTCTATATTTGTTCCATTGATTCATGTTGTTATACATAATAGAACTTTAGGCTTAATTTCATCATTGTATACAATTCCATTGTATGGATGGACCCTTAGTTTTGTTCTTCTGAGCAACATATTATTTTTTCCTTCATTTAAGGATATTATTGTACAGTGTTGAATTCTGGGTTAACCCCTCTCTGCCACTAAGACTTTTAAGATTTTATTCAGTGTTTTCTTGCTCACAGAGTTTCTGTTGATTTTATTTATTCATCTACTTTAACTTTCATTTCTTTTCTGATAGATTCCTTTTTTTGTATTTAGTTTTGGTTTCAGCAATCAGTAGGAAATGACTGTTTTCTTAGTTTATTCTAATAATTCATCCTCTTTGCTATTCTCTGACTATTTTAGACCTGTGATTTTATGTTTCTTTTAGTTCTGGAAATTTTATTTGTTATGTATTTCAATATTTATTATGTACTTTTATGTATAGAATCTACTTATGGATTCCAATTATGTGTTACATTAAAAAAAAAAACATTTTATGTGAACCCACAGATCTTAGATGTTATGTTATATATTTTTTCTTTATTTTTTTCAAGTTTGTGTGTGTGTGTATGTGTATGCACTTTAGTCCCAGGGATTTTTACTGATCTGTTTTTATATTCCCTGGATCATTATTGCTGAACTTGGCCCTCTCTGGAATAAAGAAGTCAGTAGCAGTGTGGATGGGATGTAGGCAGTGTGTCTATTTTTTTAACCACTGTTCTGAATTTTAATATCAGAACTGATGACACATGGAATATGTCTTTTGCTTGTTTCCAAAACAAAACAAACAAATGGAGACAATATCCATTAGTGATATAGCAAAACTGATGAAAGATTTTATAACGGAGCTGTTACAACTTTAATGAGAGTGGTCTTAAGATATTTTTTATATGTTATTAGACCTGGGATACAAAAACATTGACTTGAATTACAATTTTAAACCTGAATAATAGTATTAATAATAAAAAATTATGCCCAGTGGTCTTCAATTTCTCATATCTTTTGTTTTATGGATTATTATGGTCTTTTAGATTTAATTTAAAATATAAATAAAACTATGCTGCTGTATAGATTTTTCCTAACATTTTGCTTTAAAAGATTCTTAATAGTTAATCTCATATTTTTTCATATGACTGACCACTTTGATAATGAGAAACAATTTTTATGACCTTAAATACAGTTCTCATTTATATTAAAAACCATGACTTCCAAGTGTCCTAAGGTAATGGAAGCCCACTAATCCCCATCTTTTCATGCATCATACAAAAATTAAAAACATATATATGTATATAAATACACAGATATTTTAAATTAAATTACTCTTTTCAGCAGATTTAGATTTACAGAAAAAAAAAAAAAAAAGAGAAGACAAATACAGAGCTCCCATATGCCCTTTCCCACTCACCCCATTCCCCTGTTTTTAACATCCTTCACCAATAGTTCACAGTATGAATCACTCTTTGTATTGAACAGTCTACAGTTTTTGACATATGTACAATGACATGTAGCTACCATTACAGTGTCATATGGGTAGTTTTATTGCCCTAAAAATCTGTATTTCATCTGTTCATCACTCCCTTCCCCTGATGCCCTAGCAATTCTGATTGTTTCACTTTTTCCAAGTTTTCCCTTTTCCAGAATGTCATATGATTTGGAATTATCTAGCTTTTTCAGGTTGGCTTCTTTGATTTAACAATAAGCATTTAGGGTCGCCTCATGTATTTTCAAATGATAGTTTGTTTTTTTTTTAATCACTGAATACTACTTTATTATATGAATATACTACAATATTTTTATTCATTCACCTATTGAAGAACATCTGGGTTGTCTCTATGTTTTGACAACTATGATCAAAGCTATTCTAAAAATCTGCATGGAGATTTGGTGCACACAAATTTTCAATTTCTGTGGAAAAATTCTAAAAATTATGACTGCTAGAATATCTGATAAAAGTATATTTTCTATTTCTCACCACTGGAAAGGTGTAGGAAAATGAAGAACCCAGCAACACTGGGTAACTCTAGTGTCTCAATTAAACTAACTATCAAAAAAAGAACCAGAAGAAATGATTCATTCTTTGGTGTAAAAATAACTTGAAATATTTTACCCAACAAAATGAAATAAATATATCAATGACTACTGGTGTCATACCTAAAGGACTCAAAATTATGGTATTTGATTATTAGCAAGAATAACTAATAGGATTCCCTGGTGGCTCAGATGGTAAAGAATTCACCTGCAATGCATGATTCCTAGGTTAGGAAGATCCCTTGAAGGAAGACATGAAAACCCAGTCCAGGATTCTTACTTGGAGAATCCCCATGGACAGAGGCGCCTGGTGGGCTACAATCTATTGGGTAACAAAGAGTTGGACACGAATGACCAACTAAGCTCAAGAATAACTAATGGATCAGCATACACCAACTATCTTAAAATAGACAAATTGTTAATAATAATAATAGAAGCAATAATAATAAGAATATGTAAAATAAATAATAACAATGTAAAATACCTTTAATCACCTTTGAAAAATGCTATGGAATTTATTTTTGTTGAATATTTGTAAAAATAAAAAAAAAAGAAAAAATTTAAGAGTTTTCTTGGTTTCTCTTTTCAAAATGCAATATTTTTAACCAAATAATGATCAAAAGAGTTTCTATCTAGATGTATCCAAACTAATTAACAATGAAAATGAAAGAATATCAGTATTTCCAAATGAATAAAGAAAAAAGAATCTATGGGATAATCATAAATAATGGCTAATACCACACTGACAAAATTAGACATTACTCAATAATATCAATAATTTATAGATAAAAGAAATCTAATCTTATCCATCAAGTCTCCAGATAAAACTAGCAATCTTTTTTAAATTACAGGAGACCAAGATAAAGCCTTTTGTTCAGTCGCTCAGTTGTGTCCGACTCTCTGTGACCCCATGGACTGCAGCACCCCAGGCTTCCATGTCCTTCCCCATCTTCCAGAACTTGTCCAAACTCATATCTATTTAGTCAGTGATGCCATTCAACCATTTCAGCCTCTGTCATCTCCTTCTCCTACTTTCTTTCATCTTTCCCAGCATCAGGGTCTTTTCCAATGATTCAGGTGGCCAAATATTGAAGCTTCAGTTTCAACATCAGCCCTTCCAATGAATATTTAGGACTGATTTCTTGTAGGATTGACTGGTTTTATTTCTTTGTTGAACTCTCAAGAGTCTTCTCTAACACCATAGTACAAATGCATCAGTTCTTTGACTCTCGGTCTTCTTTAAGGTCCAGCTCTCACCTCTGTACATGACTGTCAGAAAAACCATAGTTTTGACTAGATGGACTTCTGTTGGCAAAGTTATGTCTCTGCTTTTTAATATGCTGCCTAGGCTAGCCACAATATTTTTTCCAAGGAGCAAGCATCTTTTAATTTCAAGGCTGAAGTCACCAATTGCAATGATTTTGGAACCGAAGATAATAAAGTTTCTCACTGTTTCCATTGTTTTCCCATCTATTTTCCATGAAGTAATAAGACTGGATGTCATGATCTTTGTTTTTTGAATGTTGAGTTTAAGCCACCTTTTTCAATCTCCTCTTTCACTTTCATCAAGAGACTCTTCAGTTTCTTTTCGCTTTCTGCCATAAAGGTGGTGCCATCTGCATATGTGAGGTTATTGATATTTCCTCTGGCAATCTTGATTCCAGTTTGTACTTCATCCAGCCTGGTATTTTCCATGATGCATTCTGCATATAATTTAAATAAGCAGGCTGACAATATACAGCCTTGATGTATTCCTTTNCCTCTTTCACTTTCATCAAGAGACTCTTCAGTTTCTCTTCGCTTTCTGCCATAAAGGTGGTGTCATCTGCATATGTGAGGTTATTGATATTTCCTCTGGCAATCTTGATTCCAGTTTGTACTTCATCCAGCCTGGTATTTTGCATGATGTATTCTGCGTATAATTTAAATAAGCAGGCTGACAATATACAGCCTTGATGTATTCCTTTCCCAATTAGGAACCATTGTGTTGTTCCATGTCCAGTTCTGACTGTTGCTTCTTGACCTCCATACCGATTTCTCAGGAGCCAGGTAAAGTAGTTGGTATTCCCATCTCATTAAGAATTTTCCACAGTTTGTTGTGATCCGCACAGTCAAAGGCTTTGACATAGTCAATAAAGCAGAAGTAGATGTTTTTCTGGAATTGCTTTCTTGATGATCCAACAGGTGTTGGCAATTTGATCTCTGGTTCATCTGCCTATTCTAAACCCAGCTTAAACATCTAGAAATTCTTGCTTCATGTACTGGTAAAGTCTCGCTTGGAGAATTTTGATCATTACTTTGCTAGCAAGTGAGAAGAGTGAATTTGTAAAGTACTTTGAACATTCTTTGGCATTGTCTTTCTTTGGGATTGGAATGAAAACTGACTTTTTCCAGTCCTCTGGCCATTGATGAGTTTTCCAAATTTTCTGGCATCACCTTTTAGGATTTGAAATAGCTCAACTGGGATCCCATCACCTCCACTAGCTTTGTTCATAGTGATGCTTTCTAAAGCCCACTTGACTTCACACTCCAGGATGTCTGGCTCTAGGTGAGTGATCATACCATCATGGTTACCTGAGTCATTAAGAACTTTTATGCATAATTCTGTGTATTCTTGCCACTTAATATCTTCTGTGTCTGTTAAGTCCATACACTTTCTGTCCTTTATTGTGTCCATCTTTGCATAAAATATTCCTTTGGTATATCTAACTTTCTTGAAGAGATTTCTACTGTTTACCATTCTATTATTTTCCTCAATTTCTTTGCACTGGTCAAAGCTTATGGAAGCTTTTTTATATCTTCTTGCTGTTCTTTGGAACTCCACATTCATATGGGTATATCTTTCCTTTTCTATTTTACTTTTCATTTCTCTTCTTATCTCAGCTATTTGTAAGGCCTCCTCAGACAACCATTCTGCCTTTTTCATTTCCTTTTTTGTTTTGTTTTGTTTCATTATGGTGGTGGTTTATTTGCTAAGTCATGTCCAACTGTTGCAACCCCATGGACTGTGGCCTGCCCATCCCCTCTGTCCATGAGATTCTCCCAGCAAGAATACTGGAGTGGGTTGCCATTTCCTTCTCTATTGTTATACACAATTTCTTTTTTAAATTTTTGTCTGTACTGCGTCATTGTTGTTGTGTGGAGTTTTCTACAGTTATGACAAGCAAGGGTTACTCTTCATTGCCAAGCTGGGCTTCTCATTGTGGTGACTTCTCNTCTCCCAGCAAGAATACTGGAGTGGGCTGCCATTTCCTTCTCTATTGTTATACACAATTTCTTTTTTAAATTTTTATCTGTACTGTGTCATTGTTGTTGTGTGGAGTTTTCTACAGTTATGACAAGCACGGGTTACTCTTCATTGCCAAGCTGGGCTTCTCATTGTGGTGACTTCTCTTGTTACAGAGCATGGGCTCTAGGGCTTGTGAGCTCAGTAGTTGCAGCACGTAGGCTCAGTAGTTGTGGCTCCTGGGCTCTAGAATACAGTCTCAGTAGCTGTGTCACACGGACTTTGTTGCTCTGTGATATGTAGAATCTTCCTGGCTCAGGGATCAAACCTGTGTCTGCTGAATTGAATTGACAGGTGGATTCTTCTGAGCCATCAGGGAAGCCCTAGAGATATATAGCTTCTTGCAAGAGTTATCACTTTAGCAATTCATCTTATCTTTTAGGGGTATTATTTTAAAAGTTGTGTGAAAATTAAGTTAGTTTTGAAATTTTTGTTTTTTCAAGTGAAACAGTTGAAGATTACATCACTTGCACAAATTGTACACATGATGTCTAATTTGTGGACACCATCATTTTACTGATGACATGGAAACCAAAAGATGAAAACCTTCTGAAGAAACATCATCATGGCTTTTGTAATAGATCAAATGGCTGCAGCAGTAATTCCCAAATTTAAAAAAAGTGAGTGAACAGTTACCCACTCCAGTATTCTGGCCTGGAGAATTCAATGGACTGTATAGTCCATGGTGTCAAAAAGAGACATGACTAAGTGACTTTCACTTATTTTTATTTTAATGATAACATGAACACAAATTTTAGTGGAGCACAGCATCATGGTATACATAATATTCTAACCAAATTAAAAATATATTGGTTCTTAGAATTGTTTGTGGTACACAGACATTTGAAATACATTAAAACTATGAATGACAATCAATTACAATAATTTATTGTCAAAAATTATTTAAAAATTTACATATATACACTATAAGATACCAGGATCAAAACACTTTTGCCATGAAGCCAACATTAAATAAAGATATATTTATATATGTATTTTGGGGCTTCTCGACAGTCAGGAATCCTCTGAGATGCCTGGGTTTGATCCCTGGGTCAGGAAGACCTCCTTGAGTAGGAAAAGGCAACAAGTTCCAGTATTCTTGACTTGAAAATTCCATGGAGAAAGGATCCTAGTGGGTTACAGTCCATGGCGTTTAAAGAGTCTGACACGACTGAGCAGGCACGCTTGTGATATATCTATCTTAAGCAGAATTTTATACATATTGTATCTTGCCTGGTATCAAACAAATTAAGAAATGTTAGAATTGTTGTTTCTTAAAATCCTCAATTTTTCAAACAAACATGCATCCTACAAAGTTTTTTTTTTTTTAANATATATGTATCTTAAGCAGAATTTTATACATATTGTATCTTGCCTGGTATTAAACAAATTAAGAAATGTTAGAATTGTAGTTTCTTAAAATCCTCAGTTTTTCAAACAAACATGCATCCTACAAAGTTTTTTAAAAAAACTACTATTTTTTAAAGCTACTTGAAAAATATTAGAGTATTCAACAAATGAGGTGTCGAAGATTAAGATTTTAGCTTGTTTATATAACAATTATTTCAAAGAAGTTGCAAAACTATGAAAATTGAATTATGTTTCTTTAAATGCATGTCCTTTAAGAGGAAGAAAATGCAGAAAATAAAAATGGGAGATTTCACAGTGGTTAAAATCCTGTGCTTCCCTTGATGGATTTGATCCTGTTTAGGGAATTAACATCCTGTATGCTGCACAGCATATCCCCTACTAAAATATATATACACATATGCAGATTATCTTCAAGATACATTTTTTCAATTCCATAATTGTTCCTTAAAATATCTAAAGTTGTAGAAAGAATCTACTGGTGGAATTTGTACTTTTAATTATATTTAAATTTGTATACTACAATGGAGTGGAATGAAATTCAGAAACAAGATGCCTCATCATTCCAATTCAAAGATGAACTTATTTTACATTCAGTTCAGTCATTCTGTCCTGTCTGACTCTTTGCGATCCCATGAACCGCAGCACACCAGGCATCCCTGTCCTGTCCATCAGCAACTCCCAGAGTTTACCCAAACTCATGTCCATTGAGTCAGTGATGCCATCCAACCATCTCTTCCTCTGTCGTCACCTTCTCCCCTTGCCTTCAATCTTTCCCAGCATCGAGGTCTTCCCATCAGGTGGCCAAAGTATTGGAGTTTCAGCATCAGCATCAGTCTTTCCAATGAATATTCAGGATCAATGTCCTNAGTCACTCTGTCCTGTCTGACTCTTTGCGATCCCATGAACCGCAGCACACCAGGCCTCCCTGTCCTGTCCATCAGCAACTCCCAGAGTTTACCCAAACTCATGTCCATTGAGTTAGTGATGCCATCCAACCATCTCTTCCTCTGTCGTCACCTTCTCCCCTTGCCTTCAATCTTTCCCAGCATCGAGGTCTTTTCTAATAAGTCAGTTCTTCCCATCAGGTGGCCAAAGTATTGGAGTTTCAGCATCAGCATCAGTCTTTCCAATGAATATTCAGGATCAATGTCCTTTAGGATTGACAGGTTTGGTCTCCTAGCTGTTCAAGGGACTCTCAGGAGTCTTCCAAGACCACAATTCAGAAGCATCAATTCTTCAGCCCTTAGCTTTTATTATGTTCTATCACTCACATCCATACATGACTACTGGAAAGACCACAGCTTTGAGTATATGAACTTTTGTTGGAAAAGTAATGTCTCTGCTTTTTAATATGTTGTTTGTTTTAGCTTTTCTTTCAAGGAGCAAGAGTCTATTAATGTCATGGACCAGATGCCATGATCTTAGTTTTTTGAATGCTGAGTTTTAAGCCAGCATTTTCACTCTCCTCTTTCACCTTCATCAAGAGGCTCTTTAGTTCCATAGGCATTTTTGTGCCATAAGGGTGGTGTTACTTGCACAGTACTTTCAGTGATATAGGCGTATGCTGTTTTACTTTAAGAAAAATTGTCTTTAAAATATATATTCTAAATGAAGTCAATGAGTTTAATAAAACCATTTTTTCCAATAAGTATTTTTAATTTTTAAAAAGTCAGATCACCTTGATTATAATAAAACTCTGAATTTAAAAGCCTCTCAATTAAGTAATGCTGACTAATTTTTTTCCTCATTTTTCTTTCTGACATTAACTTTATTGTTACCAAATTCCATAAGACTGATGAATTATTTTTGTGTTTCAGTTTCAGGTTAGAAAATGAAGATTCTATGATATGATAAGTTAGTGCTGTAAGATTATAGTTGACCCTTTGCTTGCTTTGTCATCTGGTCTAAATAATTTGTTATAAATGTGAAATATCAAGTTAGAAGTTGGAATCTGCCATTATGTTATTACCCATTGAGTTACTCCCTCAAATATTAAAATGTGCTGTATTGAACATTTCACATGTACAAATATATCCAAATTTAAAATGCAACACTTTGAAATTTAAACAAGCAAAGCAATAACAAAAATTCCTCAGACCTTATGAGATACCAAATGAGATTTTTTTATTCATGATTTTATTCTTAGGCCTAAAAAAAAAACCCCTCAATCTTCTAAAAGGTAGTTTACTGGTACTTATATTATTCTAGCTCCACTGGAAACCTTTTGTCTTTAACTCTAATGGTTCTTCATTTTATTTTATGGAGATCTATTCCTGGTTCCTAAAAGTTTCTATGGTTATGTTTGTTCATTAATGCTTTTAATGTTCCTTGTTATACTGCTGCTTCAATTTTTAGTATCTTCTTCTCATCAGGTTCTCACAGCTTGTAGTTTACCTTGAGTCATAAAAATCTGAGATTGTGACCTAAACTTTAATGATGTAGAACACTGTGTGATTCTATAGGGCTCAGTGGGACTAATGGGGGTCTGTGTACTTTTAATCAAGTGCTGTAATGAACATATACTGAATTTTGTAGAATGGCTACAAGATAAATAGGCCTATTAGGAGGGAAAAAGATGATGTGCCAAATCACATAAATAACATGATCAAGGGAGAGAAAGTGCTGCAGAACTCTACTTAAATGTGAGAATCCCACTGAGTATTTGCAATACGCTCTTAGCTAATGGCCATAAATAAGCCTATATTCTATGCAGAATAATTAACTTTTCTATCTTTAAGGCAGAATGTGATAGCAAAGACCTGAAAAAATTTTTGAATAACAAAGTATGAGAGAGGAGTATCTCTTCCAAGTTTAGATACAACATTGTTTCATTAAAATTTATTTTACAATAATAGATTCAATTTTATTTAGATAATAAAGGCATGTAATAAATTTACATAAATTATGCAATAATAAAATAAAATTTATTTACATATTGGCCACATGTTCAACATGTCAGATCTCAGTTCTCTGACAAGGGATCAAACACACACCCTGCATTGGAAGCATGGAGTTTTAACCACTGGACTACCAGGAAAACCCCCCAAAATGCTACATTTTGGATGTGAAATTAAGTTCTTCCTCAATTTACCTTTAAATACTCATCATGTCAGTTAGCTTCAGAGAACTGAGGCTGTTGAGGCAGAATTGCTTTAATTCAAAGAGCTGATAGGCATTAAATCTGTCGATTATTATTAATTATCTGAAGCACTACATAAAGAAATATTCTGGGCTACTTCTGCATTCAGCAATCAAGAGCATTATAGTAAAAGAGAAATACAATAGGCTGTGGAGGGGTGATTTTGGTTGCATGATGACCATACAGTTTCCATCAAAAACCTTGATTTCTGTAGATTTCAAGTGTGTATGTGTACATATTCATTAAAGCTAAGCTTGTTTAAAAATCTCTTGCCAATAGTTAGATTGCAATTTTCTTTTGCATAAAGATACATAAATACTTGATTTGATATAAATGTAATTGTATTTTTACTTTTAAACTGTTATTTTTATCTTTTAACACCTTACATCTTTATTGTCTCATTTGTACTNCTTGACCTGCATACAGATTTATCAAGAGGCAGGTTGGGTGATCTGGTATTCCCATCTCTTTCAGAATTTTCCTCAGTTTATTGTGATCCATACAGTCAAAGACTTTGGATTAGGTATGTATATTTTCTGAAATATGTATGTATTTTTATTAATATTTTAAATGTATGCATATTGATGTTTTAAACTCTACTTGTATCTTAATTTCACTTTTAAAGTACTGTAAGATGAGTACCTATCTTTAGAAAGACTCAGATGGATATCAAGATATTAATAAATAAAATTAATTAATGATATATTTCACATCAATTTATCACATATTAATTATGCTCCTCTATAAGGGGTCTGTTGGTTTCTTTTTGAGTATATACTGATTTAGTTGCAGTGAATCTATGTTGTTTTCCTAAAGAGATATTCTCCCATCGTTGTTATACTTTAGTATATTCTTTTTGCTACTTTAAAATGTTTGTTCCTTCAGATAAAATGTAAGATTAGTTAATACAGTTCAGAAAAATAACGGTAACAATTCTTAGGGAATTCTCATTTTAATTTAATTGATAGGTATTTTTTGAGAGTTATGTTTTTACAATGTTGTCTTTCCAACTAAGGGCAAAGCATTTAAGAGAGTAATCAAATAGACATGTCTAGAACATTATTATATTTGACACCANAAAATAACAGTAACAATTCTTAGGGAATTCTCATTTTAATTTAATGGATAGGTATTTTTTGAAAGTTATGTTTTTACAATGTTGTCTTTCCAACTAAGGGCAAAGCATTGAAGAGAGTAATCAAATAGACATGTCTAGAACATTACTATATTTGACACCATGTCCAGTATACATTTAGTACATAGGCAGGCAAATTTTTTCACATAAAAAAAAGTCAGTCGTAGAAGTAAATCACATCCCCAAATAAGAATGCAAATAATCTAAAGTTTTAGCCAGGGATATCTGAATCCAGTATACAGTTAATATCAAAATCAGAAAACTCCTTCCGTGTGAAAACATTACTCATTTTGATATTAATTTTATACTGTATTGAAATATTGCAAAGTTCTGAGTGTCTATTTGATCACTTTTCTAAATGCACTATACAATTATTTTTCATTCTAATTTTCTGGTGACACTTGTGGTAAAGAACCTACCTGCAATGCATAGATGTAAAAGATGCAGGTTTGATCCCTGGGTTGGAAAGATCACTTGGAGGACAGCACAAAAACCACTCCCAATATTATTATGGAGAATGTCATGGACAGGAGAGCTTGGCAGGCTGCAGTCCATAGGGTCTCAAATAGTTGGACACTACTGAAGTGAGTTAGTACATTATTTATTATCTGATTTCAAGTCATTCTTCATAGATATAGTAAAATTTCTTATTTTACATAAAATATATTTTATCAAGTTATCCTTAAATATCTAATTATATTTGATTTAGGTGTTTTTTCACAGTATATGTGGGTTGAAATTTATTTTCATTATATTTTCATCATTCCATTTTGTCATCATTATACATACAGGGATACATATATAATATACATATATAATATATAATACATATATAATATAATTTTCATTATTGCTTTTGACTTAAACTTCCAATTGCCTGACATTATTATTAATATCTCCATTCTTACTATTTTTGTCCTATCTCCCCAATAAAATTAACACAAAAAATTAGTATTTTAGTCTTTGCTGTTACTCAGTTACTCAGTCATGTCGAACTCTTTGCAACCCCATGGTTTGCAGCATGTCAGGCTTCCCTGTCTTTCACTATCTCCTGGAGTCTGCTCAAACTTATGTCCATTGAGTCAGTGATGCCATCCAATCATCCTTTGTCTCCCCTTCTCCTCCTTCCCACAGCCTTTCCCAGCACCAGGGTCTTTAGCAATGAGTTGACTATTCCCATCAGGTGACCAAAGTATTGAAGCTTCAGATTCAACAACAATCTTTCCAATGAANTTTCACTATCTCCTGGAGTTTGCTCAGACTTATGTCCATTGAGTCAGTGATGTCATCCAATCATCCTTTGTCTCCCCTTCTCCTCCTGCCCTCAACCTTTCCCAGCACCAGGGTCTTTAACAATGAGTTGACTATTCCCATCAGGTGACCAAAGTATTGAAGCTTCAGATTCAACAACAGTCTTTCCAATGAATATTAAGGATTGCTTTCCTTTAGGATGGACTGGTGTAATCTCCTTCTTCAAAGGACTGTCAAGAGTCTTTTCTAACACAACAGTTGGAATATACCACTTATTTGGCCCTGCGCCTTCTTTATGGTTCACTCTTACATCCATTACAATTGCACTCATCTTACAATTGCACTCATCTCACATGCTAGTAAAGTAATGCTCAAAATTCTCCAAGCCAGGCTTCAGCAATACATCAACCGTGAACTTCCTAACGTTCAAGCTGGTTTTAGAAAAGGCAGAGGAACCAGAGATCAAATTGCCAACATCCACTGGATCATGAAAAAAGCAAGAGAGTTCCAGAAAAACATTTATTTCTGCTTTATTGACTATGCCAAAGCCTTTGACTGTGTGGATCACAATAAACTGTGGAAAATTCTGAGAGAGATGGGAATAACAGACCACCTGACCTGCCTCTTGAGAAATCTGTATGCAGGTCAGGAAGCAACAGTTAGATAACTGGACATGGAACAACAGACTGGTTCCAAATAGGAAAAGGAGTATGTCAAGGCTGTATACTGTCACCCTGATAATTTAACTTATATGCAGAGGACATCATGAGAAACGCTGGACTGGAAAAAACACAAGCTAGAATCAAGAGTGCTTGGAGAAATATCAATAACTTCAGATATACAAATGACACCACCCTTATGGCAGAAAGTAAAGAGGAACTAAAAAGCCTCTTGATGAAAGTGAAAGAGGAGAGTGAAAAGGTTGGCTTGAAGCTCAACATTCAGAAAATGGAGATCATGACATCTGATCTCATCACTTCATGGGAAATAGATGGGGAAACAGTGGAAACAGTGTCAGAGTTTATTTTTGGGAGCTCCAAAATCACTGCAGATGGTGACTGCAGCCATGAAATCAAACTACGCTTACTCCTTGGGGGAAAAGTTATCACCAACCTAGATAGCCTATTTAAAAGCAGAGATATTACTTTGCCGACTAAGGTCCGTCTTGTCAAGGCTATGGTTTTTCCGGTGGTCATATATGGATGTGAGAGTTGGACTGTGAAGAAGCCTGAGTGCTGAAGAATTGATGCGTTTTAACTGTGGTGTTGGAGAAGACTCTTGAGAGTCCTTTGGACTGCAAGGAGACCCAACCAGTCCATTCTGAAGGAGATCAGCCCTGGGATTTCTTTGGAAGGAATGATGCTGAAGCTGAAGCTCCAGTACTTCGGCCACCTAATGCTAAGAGTTGACTCATTGGAAAAGACTCTGATGCTGGGAGGGATTGGGGGCAGGAGGAGAAGGGGACAACCAAGGATGAGATGGCTGGATGGCATCACTGACTCAATGGACATGAGTCTGAGTGAAATCTAGGAGTTGGTGGTGGACAGGGAAGCCTGGCGTTCTGTGATTCATGGATTCGCAAAGAATCGGACACGACTGAGCGACTGAACTGAACTTACATCCATATATGACTATATATTAGAACTTGGAACATTTTTCCCTTATAATCTTTATAGTAAGAATACATTAATGATACAAAATCCACCAGATACTTGAATAATTTAAACATTATTGATAAAGCATTCGTAAGTAAAGTGTTTGTTATCATAATTTAACATGAAGCCCTATAAGATGTAGCTGCCTGTAAAAATTAACTATTTTATCTGTATATTGGACATATCTACATAGAAATAAGTTCAGGTTAAGATAAATGTCAAAGTCCATGCAGATACTACATAGATGATTATTTCATTTGGGATTATCAATAGTAAATAGTATTTGTGAAAATGGTAAATTAGGTTACTAAACACAGTGGCTCTTATATACATGCATCTGTATATGCTACTCATTAAGGAACATGAGATGGGGTTTAACTAGTGAACCAAGAGGATGTACCCCTTACAGTGAAACCTCAAGATTCTACTCGGGTACCTCTTTTTTCCTTTTTACTAATGACTTGAAATTATTAATATTCTTTTATAATCCCAAGTAGTATTTTCATGTTCAAAGTGTTCACACACTGACTTCCACACGAAACTTTTTTCTTTCCAGGTTGCACTCTGAAATTCTGACAGCCCATGTTACTGGCTGATGACTATGGCCCTGTGATGTTATAGCCTCTGGATTTCCTGAGCCATACTGTGTTGTACCTATTTCCTGTATACTGAACAATGAGAAAATGTTAAAATCTCAGTCGGTGAGATGTCATCTCCTGCTTGTAGTCATATTTGAAGAAATGGTCCCCTATTGTGTAGTCTCATTACATTTACTCTAAGCAAACACACTCTTGATGCGTTGCCATTAAAGATGTACATTCCATATGCAACAACCACTTATTGGAAGCAATGTTCCTGTAAGATAGTCATGCATGTATGCTAACTTACTCAGTCATATCTGACTCTTTTTGATCCCACAGACTGTATCCTGACAGGATCCACTGTCCATGGGATGTTGCAGGTAAGAATACTGAAATGAGTTGCCATGTCCTCCTCCAGGGGATTTTCCTGATCCAGGGACTGAACCCACATATCTTATGTATCCTGCGTTGGCAGATGGGTATACCACTTGTGCCACCTGTGAAACCCCCCATGTAAGATATAATACAGAAATATTTTTTCTAGTTCAATGTATATATTAAAGTGAATTTATAGTTTACTATTTTCTATTTATATTGATCAATTTAAACTGATATTTTGGTATTTCCATTCTAAGAAATAGGAATAAATGACTACATACTCAATATTTCAATATTGTTTTAATAATAATTCAAAAAATGACGAGAAACTAAAGACTCAGATATGTTTTCATGTAAGTGTTGCTACATTTTCTTGGTTGCAACTGTCTGAAGCAATAGTGTAGTCTTAAAAGCATTCTGTATAGATCCTGTCACACTGTATCATTTAAAGCAGAATTTTATAGATTATGAAACACCTTTTCATTAATGTTTTTAAGAGAATTTTTCTAATTTGCCATCAATATATAGCTTTCAAAGAAAATTACTTTGCAATAACTTTCAGAATTACATCATTTCTCAAAAATAATACAATTTCAAGCCAGAAACTGAATTGTATCTTTTTACAAAGTAATGGTATTAAGTATCTTGAATTTCCATAACAATGCCAAACAAAAAGCTATAGTTAGAATTCTGGCTTTGTGAAACTATAATGAAACCACCATGTTTTCCAAAAGATTTTTTTTTTTTAAGTTTGAACAAATAATTCTTATGTTCAGGAATCAGGTACTTCATTTCCACTCTTCTGTTTTCTACATATTACTTGGAAAATAGGACCCTCACAATATTCTATTCATAGTCTTTTGCCATTTGACTTCTAGCTAGCTCTACCATTTGGCTTCTAGTTAGGGAGGTAATCTCAGAGTACTGGAAATTAGGAGGAGAGGGAAGGTGTACACTTTCAAGTTACTTTTTGGAAGTATCTGTCTAGCAGCAGCAGATAACAACTGAGTCCAAAAGATTCTGGTCAGCTCTAACATCCCCAGCTAGGAGCATTTCCCAAGAACCAGGCGTTAGGGTGTCCTACTAAACACAGCCTCATTCTGGGGATGTTTCTTGTTGTAGTGGTCAATCCTAGGAAGCCCATTCTTTAAATTTCCATCCTTTTTCAGCTGACCCTACAAAATGTTTATAGTATCCCACATAGTATTAGAAAAGCAAATTCTCACCTGGAGAATTCCATGGATAGAGGAGCCTAGCAGCCTTCAGTGCATGGGACTGCAAGTGCTGAACATGATTTAGCAACTAAAGCACCACCATTGTGAGGACACAGACAATTTAAAACGAAGATAATAAACTTTCCTGAAATTATTTATGAAAAATAAAATGTTTCTGTTATCTCATAGGTTGCTTAATGAAATTCTAAAATATACCACTTTTTTACTTCTACAGATTATAGAAAATAATGTTATTGCATCATCAGCAATATCATATTCATGCACATACTAAAATTTTAAAGATTGAAATTACATATTCATTTGACTCAATAGATTAGAAATCACTAAGGTCTTATTTATATAAGCATAATTTAAGAAAAAAATCCAATCTGATTAAAAGAGTATTTAAATTTTAATGTTAATAATTTGCTGTTAGAGATATCATTTTTTAAATAATTTATTCTTATAAATTCTTTTCTGACTTTTTTTTTCTCTCATTATGACTCCTTTTTGAGAGCACAGAAATGATTTTAATTCATAGAATATTTCAATGTTATAATGATTGATTGGGTCTATAGATGATCACTGTGAACATTACTTATACATTTTTGTTTATTTATTTTTAATTAAAGGATAATTGCTTTACAATATTGTGTTGTTTTCTGCCATACATCAACATGAATCAGTCATAGGTATACATATGTCGCCTCTCTCTTGAACTTCCGTCCCACCTCCCACCCAATTCCACCCCTCTAGGTTGTCACAGAGCACCAGTTTGCACTCCCTTAGTCATGCAGCAAACTCCCACTGGCTACCTATTTTACAGATGACCATGTATATGTTTCCATGCTACTCTCTCCATTCATCCACCCACTACTCCCTCACATTCACAAGTCTGTTCTCTATGTCTGCATCTCCACTGCTGCCCTGAAAATAGGTTCATCAATACCATCTTTCTAGATTCCATATATATGCATTAATATAAGACATTTGTTTTTCTCTTTCTGACTTATTTCACTCTGTATCATTGTTGTTGTTTGGTCGCTAAGTTGTTTCAAATTCCTTGTGACCCCATGAACTGCAGCACACAAGCCTTCTCTGTCCTTCACTACTTCTCTGAGTTGGCTCAGATTATTGTCCATTGTGTCAGTGATGCCATCCAACCATCTCATCCTTTGTTGCCCCCTTCTCCACTTGCCTTCAAATTTTCCCATTCAGCTCTCAGAATCCAAAGTATTGTAACTTCAGCTTCAGCACTCTGTATAATAGTCTCTAAGTCCATCCACCTTGTTAGATCTGACTCAAATGTGTTCCTTTTTATGACTGAGTAATATTCCACTGTATATATATACCAATTCTTCTTTATCCNTAGATAGCCTATTTAAAAGCAGAGATATTACTTTGCCGACTAAGGTCCGTCTTGTCAAGGCTATGGTTTTTCCGGTGGTCATATATGGATGTGAGAGTTGGACTGTGAAGAAGCCTGAGTGCTGAAGAATTGATGCGTTTTAACTGTGGTGTTGGAGAAGACTCTTGAGAGTCCTTTGGACTGCAAGGAGACCCAACCAGTCCATTCTGAAGGAGATCAGCCCTGGGATTTCTTTGGAAGGAATGATGCTGAAGCTGAAGCTCCAGTACTTCGGCCACCTAATGCTAAGAGTTGACTCATTGGAAAAGACTCTGATGCTGGGAGGGATTGGGGGCAGGAGGAGAAGGGGACAACCAAGGATGAGATGGCTGGATGGCATCACTGACTCAATGGACATGAGTCTGAGTGAAATCTAGGAGTTGGTGGTGGACAGGGAAGCCTGGCGTTCTGTGATTCATGGATTCGCAAAGAATCGGACACGACTGAGCGACTGAACTGAACTTACATCCATATATGACTATATATTAGAACTTGGAACATTTTTCCCTTATAATCTTTATAGTAAGAATACATTAATGATACAAAATCCACCAGATACTTGAATAATTTAAACATTATTGATAAAGCATTCGTAAGTAAAGTGTTTGTTATCATAATTTAACATGAAGCCCTATAAGATGTAGCTGCCTGTAAAAATTAACTATTTTATCTGTATATTGGACATATCTACATAGAAATAAGTTCAGGTTAAGATAAATGTCAAAGTCCATGCAGATACTACATAGATGATTATTTCATTTGGGATTATCAATAGTAAATAGTATTTGTGAAAATGGTAAATTAGGTTACTAAACACAGTGGCTCTTATATACATGCATCTGTATATGCTACTCATTAAGGAACATGAGATGGGGTTTAACTAGTGAACCAAGAGGATGTACCCCTTACAGTGAAACCTCAAGATTCTACTCGGGTACCTCTTTTTTCCTTTTTACTAATGACTTGAAATTATTAATATTCTTTTATAATCCCAAGTAGTATTTTCATGTTCAAAGTGTTCACACACTGACTTCCACACGAAACTTTTTTCTTTCCAGGTTGCACTCTGAAATTCTGACAGCCCATGTTACTGGCTGATGACTATGGCCCTGTGATGTTATAGCCTCTGGATTTCCTGAGCCATACTGTGTTGTACCTATTTCCTGTATACTGAACAATGAGAAAATGTTAAAATCTCAGTCGGTGAGATGTCATCTCCTGCTTGTAGTCATATTTGAAGAAATGGTCCCCTATTGTGTAGTCTCATTACATTTACTCTAAGCAAACACACTCTTGATGCGTTGCCATTAAAGATGTACATTCCATATGCAACAACCACTTATTGGAAGCAATGTTCCTGTAAGATAGTCATGCATGTATGCTAACTTACTCAGTCATATCTGACTCTTTTTGATCCCACAGACTGTATCCTGACAGGATCCACTGTCCATGGGATGTTGCAGGTAAGAATACTGAAATGAGTTGCCATGTCCTCCTCCAGGGGATTTTCCTGATCCAGGGACTGAACCCACATATCTTATGTATCCTGCGTTGGCAGATGGGTATACCACTTGTGCCACCTGTGAAACCCCCCATGTAAGATATAATACAGAAATATTTTTTCTAGTTCAATGTATATATTAAAGTGAATTTATAGTTTACTATTTTCTATTTATATTGATCAATTTAAACTGATATTTTGGTATTTCCATTCTAAGAAATAGGAATAAATGACTACATACTCAATATTTCAATATTGTTTTAATAATAATTCAAAAAATGACGAGAAACTAAAGACTCAGATATGTTTTCATGTAAGTGTTGCTACATTTTCTTGGTTGCAACTGTCTGAAGCAATAGTGTAGTCTTAAAAGCATTCTGTATAGATCCTGTCACACTGTATCATTTAAAGCAGAATTTTATAGATTATGAAACACCTTTTCATTAATGTTTTTAAGAGAATTTTTCTAATTTGCCATCAATATATAGCTTTCAAAGAAAATTACTTTGCAATAACTTTCAGAATTACATCATTTCTCAAAAATAATACAATTTCAAGCCAGAAACTGAATTGTATCTTTTTACAAAGTAATGGTATTAAGTATCTTGAATTTCCATAACAATGCCAAACAAAAAGCTATAGTTAGAATTCTGGCTTTGTGAAACTATAATGAAACCACCATGTTTTCCAAAAGATTTTTTTTTTTTAAGTTTGAACAAATAATTCTTATGTTCAGGAATCAGGTACTTCATTTCCACTCTTCTGTTTTCTACATATTACTTGGAAAATAGGACCCTCACAATATTCTATTCATAGTCTTTTGCCATTTGACTTCTAGCTAGCTCTACCATTTGGCTTCTAGTTAGGGAGGTAATCTCAGAGTACTGGAAATTAGGAGGAGAGGGAAGGTGTACACTTTCAAGTTACTTTTTGGAAGTATCTGTCTAGCAGCNAACTCTTGTCCACTGAGTTGGTGATGTCATCCAACCATCTCATCTTCTGTCTTCCCCTTCTCCTTCTGCCTTCAATCTTTCCCAGCATCAGGGTCTTTTTTAATGAGTCAGTTCTTCACATCAGGTGGCCAAATCTTGGGTGCTTAGCTTTCTTTATAGTCCAACTCTCACGTTCATACATGACTACTGGAAAAAGCTTAGCTTTGACTACTTGGACCTTTGTTGGCAAAATAATATCTCTGCTTTTTAATATGCTGTCTAGATTGGTCATAACTTTTCTTCCAAGGGGCAAGAATCTTTTAATTTCATGGCTCCAGTCACCATCTGCAGTGATTTTGGAGCCCAGAAAATAAAGTCTGTCACTGTTTCCACTGTTTCCCTATCTATTTGTCTCACAATTTTATCTATTTCTGTATTGCATTGCAGTATGCCTCTATCTGTAGTGATTTTATCCTCTGTCAAAATTTTGCAGTTTCAGAGAAAAACATTAAATACTTGAAAACTCATCTTAATTATCAAATCCTATATGACTTGCTTTTCAGCGTTTATTATGAGCAAGTGATGAACTAAAATGAAGATCCATGAAGATCTATTGAATAATTTTTCTTTTGGTGCTCAATCCATAAGCCAATTCCCTTGAGGCATAAAAAATATTGTGTCCTTTTGAGCTTATTAAAGTAAACTCATAACTTCTAAGAAATGATGGCATAGACTCACTTTTCCCTGTTTCTCTCTGTGCATGCATGTTAAGTTGCTTCAGTTGTGTTCAACTCTTTGTGACTCTATGGACCATAGCCTACCAGGCTCTTCTGTCCATGGAATTCTGCAGGCAAGAATACCAGGTAGCCATTTTCTTCTCCAGGGGATCTTCCTGACCCAAGGATCAAACCTGTATCTGCTAGGTCTCCTGCATTGGCAGACAGATTCTTTACCACTAACACCACATAGGAAGCCCATTTTTCTCTGGGTATACAATGAAATATACTAGGGATAATACAGCACAATCATAAAAGGGCTCTGAAAGTTAAAAAGAGGAAGGTAAACTAGTAGAGACATCATGACTTAGAGAAAACAGAGGGATGACTTCCAGGTTGGGTGGCACAAGGCTGTGCAACCAAGAAACTCCTCAGGCATAGACACACAATCTCTCCCTTGCATCTCTCTCTCTCTCTCTCTCTCTCTCACGCGCGCGCACACACACACACAGAATAAAAGGACCAGAAAATGTGCACCCCAATGGAGGCTTGGGAACATGACTCATACTCAGTGACAGCAGTAGATTCATCCTCCCTGCAGCAACGTATCAGCAGAATTCAGGAAACAAAAACTTTTGGTTGCTATGATCCAATCTTCACATGAAAGCAATGAAAGTAGGATTCAGCCAGCCCCATCTACTCCAGGACCCCTAAAAGGAAGCAACAAGCCAGTCTCTCTGTCTGCACAACAAGCACCAGTGAGTCTTGTGTCTCCTGGTCTTCCACTCAGTTGTAAAGGCAACACAAAGAGCTTTGCAGACATAGTGAGAGTTTTTCCTTCACCCAGCTGTAGAACACAGTCAAGCCTGGTCGTCTCAACTTGAGTGTGGATCTTTGTTCAGCAACAGAAACCAACCTAGAACAAGTGTCTCTGGGCTCCACAGACAGTGGGAGAAGATAATTCAGGCTTCAGATCTTCTAACTCTCTACCAAGTGGCAGTCAGCTACACAAATTGTGTAATATTAATACCAAATTGGTATATGAATTTGAAACAATTCGAATTGAAATGCCAGCAAGGGTTTTACAGATATAAGAAAGCTTATTTAAAAGTTTATAGGAGGGATATAAGAATTATAATAGCTAATGTGACCTTTTAAAAGAAAAATGTTGTAGAAGAGATCCCTCCACTCAATAATTAGTCATATTTTATAGCTACAGTAATTAAGGTAGCATGGTGTGTGTATGAGGAATAGACACATTAAAAAACGAGAAAGGAAAAAGAACCCAAAAATAGACTCAAAAAGAATGCACAACTAAGTTTTGAACAAAGATGCAAAAGTAATTCCATGGAAAACCTGTAGTCTTTTCAAGAAATACTATTGAAGCAATTAGACATGAATAGTCAGAAAACAATAGAAACAAATAAGACTTTGACCAAAGTCTCACACCTCATTAAAAGCATTAATTCAACATTGACTTGCAATTGATATTGAAGTGTTACACTTTAAAACATGCAGGAAAAACATGTCCAGGATCTATATGAGAAAAATTACATAACCTCAATGAAAAGAATCAAAGAAAATCCAAATAAATGGAAAATGATCCCATATTCATGGATGGAAATAATCAATATCATCACGATGTCAAGTCTTCCTAATTTAGTCTATTAAATTAATGTAATTCTGGTAAAAGTCTCAGAATATTAATCTGTGGATACTTATAAACTGAATCTAAATTTTACATAAAGAGGTAAAAGACCTAGAATAGTCAACAAAACAATGTAGATGAAGAACAAAGCTAAAGGTCTGACATTACCCAACTTTAACTTAAAACCATCATAATCACAACAGTGTGGTACAGATGAAAAAAAGACAAATAGATCAATGTACTAGAATAGAGAACATAAGAAGTGACCCACACAAATATAGTCAACTGATTTTGACAAAAGAGCAGAGGCAAATGAATGGATAGAGGATAATCTTTTCACCAAGTGATACTAGAACAAAATCCCAAAATTGCATTAATATCTTGCAAACTACTAAACTAGACAAAACTTTAAACCTTTCACAAAAATTAACTCAAAGTTAATTATAGACCCAAATGTAAAATATAAAAACACTAAATTTCTAAAAGATGTCATAGAGAAAGTCTAGATGACCTTAGGTTTGATAATGATGTTTTTCATAAATACAACACCAAAAGCAAAAGCCACCATTTATGAAAGAAAAAAAATACTCAAAATTAAGAATTTTTGTTCTGCAAAAGTTACTTCTAATAGAATGAAAAGACAAGATACAGAATAGGAGAGAAATCTTTGCATAGTGTCTGGATTGTAGGTATAGCCTTGTGAGAAACTGGAAGAAAAATCTTTGCAAAACATATACTAGATTAAAAAAAAAAGTATCCAAAATACACAAAGAAAACTTAAAACTCAACAGTAAGAGAACAAAATATATAATTTAAAATTTGGCAAATTATCTGAGCAGACTTCATCAAAAGAGATGTATGTGTGTGTGGTATAAACATGCATATGAAAGTATGCTGCTGCTTCTGCTGCTATTGCTGCTAAGTCGCTTCAGTCGTTTCCGACTGTGTGTGACCCCATAGATGGCAGCCCACTAGGCTCCTTTGTTCCTGGGATTTTCCAGGCAAGAATACTGGAGTGAGTTGCCATTCCCTTCTTGAAACTCTTCACACTACACTATAGCTATTCTGAGCTTATTTTTAACTTCGTAAAATAAGCTTCATTTCCTACTTTCCACATAGGCTATCCCACCCAGTCTACCTTTCTTCTGATTCTAGCACCCTATCTCTCTCCAACCCTACCCTTTAAAGGACTCAGGTGATGGTATCACCTCTGTGAGGGTTTTTTTCTGACCACTTTTCTCCCAATTCTCTGTACCCTCCTTCTCTCCTTGGTCAAAAATCTGGTCAATGTATTGAAGAACTTCCCAAGAAAAAAGAACAATTTATCTCATCATAAGTATACTCAATATCATATGCCATTATGGAATTTCAAGTTAAAATAATAGTGAGGTACCAATACATACCTATTAGAATGACTAAAATCCAAAACAGTGACACCACAAAATGCTGATGAGGTTGGGGAGCAACAGGATTTCTCATTTGATTTTTGTGGGAGTGTAAAATAGTACAGCCACTTTAGAACAGTTTCTTCTGAAACTATATAATGTAGTATTGCACTCCTTGTTATTTAACCAAGTAAGTTGAAAAATTTAAGTCTGTACAAAAATATATATGTGCTGTGGATATTGCTAAGTGAAAGAAGTCAATCTGAAAATGCTGTATACTGTATGAGTCCATCTATATGTCACTCTGAAAAGTTAAAACTATAGAGACAGTAAAAAAATAAATGGTGGCCAGGGGTCAGGAAAATAAATGGAGGGGTGGATATGTGGAGCACAGGAGAGTTAAAGAACAATAAAATTATTTCATATGAAAATGTAATTGGTGACACTAGTTATTATCTATTTATCAAAATCCAGAATGTACAACACAGAGTGAACCCTAATGCAACCTATGGACATTAGTAAGTAATGGTGGTGGTGGTTTAGTCACTAAGTCGTGTCTGATTTTTGTGACCTTATGGACTGTAGCTTGCCAGGCTTCTCTGTCCATGGGTTTCTCCAGGAAAGAATACTGGACTGGGCTGCCATTTCTTTCTCCAGGGGATATTCCCAACTCAGGACTCAAACCAAGGTCTCTTGTATTGCAGGCAGATTATTTACCAACTAAGCTACGACGGAAGTTCATATCAGCATTGGTTGTGCTTGGCTGCTCAGTTGTGTCAGGAGTCTTCGCAGCCCAATTGAATCAGGGTCTCCTCATTGCAGGTGTATTCTTTAAAACCTGAACCACTAGGGAAGCCCATGAATACTGAAGTTGGTGGCCTGTCCCTTCTCCAGGGGATTTTTCTGGCCAGGGAATCAAGCTGGGGTCTCCTGCACTGCAGGAGGATTCTTTACCAACTGAGCTACCAGGGAGGCCCTCAGTATTGGTTAAGCAATTGAAATAAATGTACCACATTAATTTCAGATGTTAATAATAGGGAACATAGTGAAAGGAGGTTGAGAGAGTATATGGGAATTTTTTTGTAACTTCAGCTCAGCTTTTCTGTAAATTTAAAATGGTGCAAATATGTTAATTTAAAACAAGCAAAATAGCATGAAATAATTGAAGTCTACAGTGAGACTAAGACTTCAACAGTAAGAACACGGTCCATAAAAACAAACCTGATAAGTTGGACCTCACAAAATAAAATGAATGCTCTGCAAGGGAGCTTCACTAGGAAAGAGTTTGAAAAGAAAAAGTGAATACTGGGAGAAATTATTTACACATTCATAGAGGATAAAAATTAGTATTTCAAATATATGAAGAACTCAGAACTCAAGTAAATGTTAAGAAAGTGAATTAGAAAATTCATTAAATATATAAAAAAGTATTTCACCAAAGATATATGCTAATTTTAAGGCTATGAAGTTTACAAGTTTATTAGCCAATTGAAAATTTCAAATTAAAAGCAAAATCAAATATCACTACAAATTTATCAAAATGGCTAAAAAAAAAAAAAAACCACAATGATGGCACAATATGTGGATGAGGATGCAGAGAAAGCCTCTCAGTCATACAGTGCTGCTCAGAATGTGAAATGGTACACCCGCTATGAAAAACAATTTGGTATTTGAAAAAATTAAACATACAATTTTTGTGCATCTCAGAAATTTTATTATTGGGTAATATCCTTAAGAAATAAAAATTTATATTCACATAAAAACTTGTAAACAAATTTTAATATGTTTTCTTTTTTATAAACAAGAATGGCACCAGCTCAGATGCCCTTTAGTAGGTGAATGACTAAAAAGCCATTGGAATACTATTTAGCACTGAAAATCAATGGATTATTGATACATGCAACTTGGATGTATCTCCATAGAATTATGCTGAGTGAAAAAATAAAAAATCTATTATCAAAAGTTGACATTCTATATGACTTCACTTAAATATTATGTTTTAAATTGTGATTAATTATACATACCGTAATATTTGCCATGTAACATTTATTTATCAGTGTACATGTCTGTGGCTCCAAGAACATGTACATTATTATGCACCCAAGGATAATCATCTATCTCCAGAATGCTTTTATCCTCCCTAGTTGAAATGGTGCAACATACCATTTAACCCTAACTCCCAACTTCAAACTACTGCACAATTGCTCTCATCTCACACGCTAATAGAGTAATGCTCAAAATTCTCCAAGCCAGGCTTCAGCAATAAGTGAACCATGAACTTCTAGATGTTCAAGCTGGATTTAGAAATGGCAGAGGAACCAGAGATCAAATGCAACATCAACTGGATCATCCAAAAAGCAAGTGAGTTCTACAAAAACATCTATTTCTGCTTTATTGACTATGCCAAAGTGGTGTGGATCACAACAAACTGCGGAAAATTCTGAAAGAGATGGGAATACCAGACCACCTGACCTGCCTCTTGAGAAATCTGTATGAAGTTCAGGAAGCAACAGTTAGAATTGGACATGAAACAAGAGACTGGTTCCAAATAGGAAAAGGAGTACGTCAAGGCTGTATATTGTCACCCTGCTTATTTAACTTATATGCAGAGTACATCCATTTTTGGATGAATAAGTAACATTTTTGAAATATTAACATTTCAAAGTAGATAATATTTTTAAATGAAGAAAAATAGAAATGGAGACCCAATTAGTTGCTATCAGTTATTAGAGATGGAGCTAGAAGTGGGAGAAGAGTGAGCAATTAGGAAAAGGCAACTTGAGGAATCTTTGCAGTGATGAAATTGTTCTATGTATTTTCTGTGGCAGTGGATACACAAATAAATAGATGTAATAAGTTGCCTTGAGCTAAATACAAACACACACACATACTCACACACACCTGTGTATATATCCACACTAAAAAAGTACATGTTTAACTGCAGAACTCTGAATGAAGTCAGAATCAACATTTTAGTTATTATTATAGTTTTCTAAGAATTTGCCTTGAAGAAAATTGGGTATTTCTTTTTCTCTAATTTGGATTAATTGAATTTGTTTTTCTTCTCTGATTGCCATTACTAGGACTTATATTCAGTTCAGTTCAATTCAGTTCAGTCACTCAGTTATAGCTGACTCTTTGTGACTCCTTTGACTGAAGTACGCCAGGCTTCCCTGTCCATCACCAAGTCTCGTAGCTTGCTCAAACTCATGTCCATTGAATCAGTGATGCCATCCAAGCATCTCATCCTCTGTTTTCCCCTTCTCCTCCTGCTCCCAATCTTTCCCAGCATCAGGGGCTTTTCCAATGAGTCAGTTCTTCACATCAGGTTGCCAAAGCATTAGAGCTTCAGCTTCAGCACTAGTCCTTTCAGTGAATATTCAGGATTGATTTCCTTTAGGATTGATTGGTTTGATCTCCTTGCAGGCCAAGGGACTCTCAAGAGTCTTCTCCAACACCACATTTCAAAGGCATCAATTCTTTGACACTCAACCTTTTCTACTGTCCAGATTTCACTTCCATACATAACTACTGGAAAAACGATAGCTTTGGCTATACGGACATTTAAGCATAGTAATGTCTCTGCTTTTTAATACACTGTCTAGGTTTATCATTGCTTTTTCTTCCAAGGAGCAAGTGTCTTTTAATTTCATGGCTGCAGTCACCATCTGCAGTGATTTTGGAGCCCAAGAAAATAGTCTGTCACTGTTTCCATTGTCTACCCAGCTATTTGCCATGAAGTGATGAGAACAGATGCCATGATATTTGCTTTATGAATGTTGAGTTTTAAGCCAGCTTTTCACTCTCCTCTTTCGCCTTCATCAAAAGTTTCTTTAATTTCTCTTTGCTTTCTGCCATAAGGGTGATTTCATCTGCATATCTGAGGTTGTTGATATTTCTCCTGGTAATCTTGATTCTAGCTTAGGTTCATCCAGCCCAGCATTTCACACGATGTACTCTACATATAAGTTAAATTAACAGTGTGATAATATACAGCCTTGATACACTCCTTTCTCAATTTTAAACCAGTCCATTGTTCCATGTCTGGTTGTAGCTGTTGACTTTTGATCTGCATACAGATTACATATAAGACAGGTAAGGTGGTCTGGTATCCCCATTTCTTTAGAATTTTCCTCAATTCCTTGTGATCCACATATTCAATGGCATTCGTGTATTCAATGAAGCAGAAGTAGATGTATTTTTTTTGGAATTCTCTTCCTTTTTCTATGATCCAACTGATGTTATCAGTTTCATCTCTGGTTTATCTGCCTTTTCTAAATCCAGCTAATACATCTAGAAGTTCTCGGTTTCCATACTGCTGATTATGTTGAGGTAGGTTCACTCTATGCTCACCTTGTGGAGAGTTTTATTATAAATGGGTATTTAATTTTGTCCAAAGCTTTTTTCCACATCTATTGAGGTGATCATATGATTTTTATCCTTTAACTTGCTAATATGGTGTATCACACTGATTGATCTACATACACTTAAGAATACATGTATCACTGAGATAAACTCCATTTGATCATGTACAATCCTTTCAATGTGTTGTTGGATTCTTGTTGCTAGTGTTTTGTTGATAATATTTGCATCTATATTTATTGGTGATATTGCTTTGTAATTTTCTTTTTCTGTAATGGTCTTTTTGTGATATATTTTTTTGACTTTGGTATCAAGGTAAATGTGTTCCCACGAGATGAGCTTGAAATTATTCTGCCCTCTGTAACATTATGGAAAATCTGAGAAGGATAAGCATTAGCTCTTGTCTACATGTTTGGTAGAATTCACCTATGAACTCATCTGACCCTGGACTTTTGTTTGTTGGAAGACTTTTAATCATAGTATCATTACATATGATTGGTATGTTCATATTTTCTGCTTCTTCCTGGTTCAGTCTTAAAAGGTTGTAGCTTTCTAAGAACCTGTCCAGGTCTTCCTGGTTGTCCATTTTATTGTCATACACTTTCTTTTAGCAGTCTCTTATCTTATGATTCTTTTTATTTCTTGATGTCAGTATAATATCACCTTTTTCATTTCTAATTTAATTGATTTGAATCCTCTCCCTTTTTCTTAATGAGTCTGGCTAAAGGTTATCAGTTTTGTCTATCTTCCTGAAGAACCAGATTATACTTTCATTGACTTGTTCTGTTGGTTTGTTCATTTCTACTTAATTTATTTCTCTTCCTAATAGCCTATCAAATAGAGTGTAGTAATTCAGAAAGAAAAAAAAAATATATATATATATATGTGAACCTAGAAAAATGGTATGGTTGAACCTATTTGAAGGGCAGGAATCGAGATGCAGATATAGAGAAAAGACGTGGACCCAGAGTTGGGGAAAGGAGAGAGTGGGGGTAATTAAGAGAGTAGCATTGACATATACACATTACTATGTGAGGAATAGAGAGCTAGTGGAAACCTGCGGCAAAGCTCAGAGAGCTCAGCTTGGTGTTCTGTGAGGACCTAGAGTGGTGGGATGGGGAAGTGAGACAGAGATCCAAAAGGGAGGGGATATATGTTTACACATAGCTGATTTGTTTATTTATTTATTTTTTTGTACAGCACAAACTAACAAAAGCTTGTAAAGCAATGCCATCACAAGTAGAAGAGAAACTATTCAAGTGAAGTCATGAAAGTATTGTGACTGAGGTCCTTCCAAGCAAAAGTAATAATATAAGGAAAATCACACAGACATAATATTTCATTCACTGAAGATAATATTAGTAGCTAGTATTGTCCCTAGTTGATTTAGCAAAACAGGGAGGGATAAATAAATAGGTTAAATAGGAATGTATCATACTGAATACTTAAAATTAAACAAAAAACTTTGGCCTATATGCTGGAAGCTCTGAAGAGTTAGTGAATATTTTAATAAGAAAACTATGTGACTGAATTTGCGTTTTTGAAAAAGGTTGTGGAAGATGTTACTGAAGTTGCTTAGAATGGAATCTGGAAGATCAGAAAAGAAGCTACTGAAATAAAACACTGTAACATTTTGCTTAGACTAAAGTAAGGTCAGTGGAGACAGGAAGTCAGGAATGGGAACTAGAGAACATGATGCCTTGGACAGTGAGAGAGAGCGATTCTTACTTGTCATAGAATGAAGAGACAGAGTGCACCCTGGAGGTTATAAGAAGTGATCTAAAGGGAGAAGGTGTACTGTGGTGACATTCTGTGCCCTGCAGCACAAAGTGACAGAGTTTTAAAAAGGAAAAGTGCAGAGGAGAAAAAATGCAAATGATGAACAGCAAGAGACAGTGGCTAGTCATGCCTTCCAGAGGTGACCACTGCATGTGTGTAGCATTAATTTACTCTACTCTATCAGAGTGTAAATACCTTTTATCAAATATTTAGTTCTGTTTATTTCTCTAAGAACCATAATCAGGCTTCACCAACCATGCTGCTGCTGCAAAGTCCCTTCAGTCGTGTCTGACAACAATGGGACTAATTCTGGGTGGAAACCCCTAACTTCCTGGTCTTTGACTTAATACACAGATATAAACACCTTGGAATTATTTGGCTTTCCTGGACTAAATGACTCTTCCATGGACTTTACTGTGGTTTGGGGGTTTTGTTTTTACTATGTAACTCTCACAAACCCAAAACATTTTATTGAAAATATGTTCCCTTAACAGAACTGCTGTTTCCCCTCAACTTTGTGTAATGAGCAGGATCCTATGGAGCCTTCCCAGGATCGAGCATTCCCCCATATCCTCTGTTTGCCTTTTATTTACAGATAAACTGTAGTTTCTCAGGCCTCTCCTGAGTTGCAAAATCCTGGCTCAAGAATTAACGATTGAAAAGGATGTGAACATGTAGTGAGAAAAACAGCAGTTCATCCTGGAGAACTGGTAACAAACAGTAAATCAGTCATATTAACAGCCACTGAACCTTCAATTCATCCCCAGAGTATCTAGATAATACTATCTGATCCACATTTCTCAGTGGTTTTACAAATATTAAGACAACCTGCCTCATGAAAGAAGTTAACTATATGATGATCAGGAGCAGGTAGCCCTCAGACTTACTGAAGTGTGAGGATTGATAATGTTAACACCTTTGACACTGCATTGTCACCTCCCATCAACCAGTTAGAGAACTGTGTAGATGCTGGTCACATACCTGGCAGGCCCCTGCCTCACACTGTCTTTTAAAATGCTTTGCTGAAACCCACTGGGGAGTTCAGGTCTTTTGAGCGTGAGCTGCCTATTCTTTCTTTGGTTCCCTGTGATGAATGCTACACTTTCCTTCACCACAATCTGGTGTCAATGCACGGGTTTTACAGTGGCCAGGTAAGCAGACTTGTTTGGTTCAGTAATGCTGTTGTTAGTTGCTAAGTCATGTCTGACTCTATGGACTGTAGCCCACCAGGCTCCTCTGTCTATATGATTTCCCAGGCAAGAATAATACAGTAGGTTGGCATTTCCTTCTCCAGGGGATCTTCTTGACTAAGGGATGAAACTCACGTCTCCTGCATGGCAGCCAATTCTCTACTGCTGTGCCATGATGGAAGACTTTTCAGTAACAGCAGTGAGTGAGTGATAGTCGTTCAGTCATGTTCAACTCTTTGTGACCCCATGGATTTATAATCTGCCAGATCCTCTGACCACGGGATTCTCCAAGCAAGAATACTGGAGTGTGTTGCCTATTTGAATTTATTGTGATATTCCCAGAACTTTACTAGCCATATCAGTGACAGTCCTTGGAATCAAGCAAACTTACTTGGTTAGTAAAGGACTTATTTCTACATCATAATTATAAAATGCTTCTAACATGAAAACATTTACATTTTCTGTATGTTGTCTACAACTTAGCACATAGTAACACTGATAAGGAGAAGGCAATGGCAACCCACTCCAGTACTCTTGCCTGGAAAATCCTGTGGAAGGAGGAGCCTGGTGGGCCTCAGTCCATGGGGTGGCAAAGAGTCGGACACGGCTTAGCGACTTCACTTTCACTTTTCACTTTCATGCATTGGAGAAGGAAATGGCAACCCACTCCAGTGTTCTTGCCTCGAGAATCCCAAGGACAGGGGAGCCTGGTGGGCTGCCATCTATGGGGTCGCACAGAGTCAGACATGACTGAAGCGACTTAGTAGTAGCAGCAGCAGCATTAATAAACTGAATGTATCATTGATATGTAAGTTAATACTTTGATTTCTTCTACAATGAAATTAAGGTACTGGCATTTCTTCTACTTTTTGATAATGCTTAAGAAACAGTCATGTTTTACTGTAGACCACTGAAGAAAATATATTGCAGAACTAAATGCATATAGTATGTATAACATTATTCATCTCCAATATACAACTTAACTCCAAGTATTTTTCAATCCCTGTGAGTGAGGACATATATAAAGAAATACTGTGATGATTTGGTATATCTAAAAAAAAAATACAAAGATACCTTTATTTGTTGCCCTGCTCAAATTACAATGTATATTAAAACTAATACAGATATATTTTCTTAAAGTTTTTTGACTAACCCAATAATTGCTTTCCACCTATCTTTGAATTATGGAAATTTCAGCCTATTATTTCCAGAATTATTCTTAGAAACATTTTTTTGTTTACAAGATAAGAGACAAATATGACTGTTTACGGTAAGACGGCTACAGTCTGTATTTTGGTGGAAATTTTTCATAGAGAATCACTATAAGATAACTGAATTCTCTCAAAAGTTTAATTTCCCCCCCAAAATCAGCTACTAAATTTAATATGTGGGATTTAATTTCAGACAAATCACTTTACAAAGTCATGCTTTATTCTTTCCAAGGCAATTCTCATGTAGAGGAAACCACAGTAACAGTATAAAGTGGCAGTGGGCCAGGAGGCTTAGGAACTTGGCCTTGGAACCAGATATAATTTCAGGTGTTTATTTTGCCAGCTGCAAGCTCTGTGACCTTGAGCAAGTAAAAGGTTTCCTTTGACTTTATAATGGACATACTCAAAATGACTACTTCTGTGTGTGTTGTAAAATTGAAAAAAAGTGATGCATGTCAAGATCAAAAAATGATATCATGACAATAAGATCAGCACATCCAGTGAGTTTATTGTCATTACCAGCATCAGAATACTTACNTGAGAAAATTCAGCAGTGGCCATAGTACTAGAAAAGGTCAGTTTTCTTTCCAATCTCAAAGAAAGGCAATGCCAAAGAATGCTCAAACTACAGCACAATTGCACTCATTGCACATGCTAGTAAAGTGATGCTCAAAATTCTCCAAGCCAGGCTTCAGCAATACATGAACTGTGAACTTCCAGATGTCCAAGCTGGATTTAGAAAAGGCAGAGGAACCAGAGATCAAATTGCCAACATCTTCTGGATCATGGAAAAAGGAAGAGAGTCTCAGAAAAACATCTATTTCTGCTTTATTGACTATGCTAAAGCTTTTGACTGTGTGGATAACAGTAAACTATGGAAAATTCTGAAAGAGATGGGAATACCACACCACCTGACCTGCCTCTTGAGAAACCTATATGCAGGTCAGGAAGCAACAGTGAGATAACTGGACATGGAACAACAGACTGGTTCCCAAATATGAAAAGGAGTATGTCAAGACTGTACATTGTCACCCTGCTTGTTTAACTTCTATACAGAGTACTCTGGAAGAAGCACAAGCTGGAATCCAGATTGCTGTGAGAAATATCAATAACCTCAGGTATGCAGATGACACCACCCTTATGGCAGAAAGTGAAGAGGAACTAAAAAGCCTCTTGATGAAAGTGAAAGAGGAGAGTGAAAAAGTTGGCCTATAGCTCAACATTCAGGAAACGAAGATCATGGCATCCGGACCCATCACTTCATGTGAAATAGATTGAGAAACAGTGGAAACAGTGTCAGATTTTATTTTGGGAGACTCCAAAATCACTGCAGATGGTGATTACAGCCATGAAATTAAAAAACATTTACTCCTTGGAAGGAAAGTTATGAGCAACCTAGATAGCATATTGAAAAGCAGAGACATTACTTTGTCAATAAAGGTCCTTCTAGTTAAGGCTATGGTTTTTCCTGTGGTCATGTACGGATGTGAGAGTTGGACTGTGAAAAAAGCTGAGTGCTGAAGAATTGATGCTTTTGAACTGTGGTGTTGGAGAAGACTTGAGAGTCGCTTGTACTCAAGGAGATCCAACCAGTCCATTCTAAAGGAGATCAGTCCCGGGTGTTCACTGGAAGGACTGATGCTGAAGCTGAAACTCCAATACTTTGGCCACCTTATGCAAAGAGTTTATTCATTGGAAAAGACACTGATGTTTGGAAGGATTGGGGGCAGGAAGAGAAGGGGAGGACAGAGGATGAGATGACTGGATGGCATCACCAACTCGATGGACCTGAGTTTGGATAATCTCCGGGAGTTGATGTTGTACAGGGAGACCTGGCATGCTGCGATTCATGGGGTCACAAAGAGCTGGACATGACTGAGCGACTGAACTGAACTGATTATGGTAATTTATGCAATATATTTTTAATATAAAGTAATTCTCACCTTTGAATGGTATCATAGTAATGAATCCTATGCATATTGAAACCTTACCCTCATTTTCACATGGTTCCACCATAACTAGTCCACTGTAGATGACTTGTCATAGCTAATAATTAAGTTCTCATTGAACTGAACTGAATTACCAAGTTTAAAGCTAGATGAAACTTTTGAATTTATCTGGTGCATTTCTTTATTTTTCAGAATTTTAATATATAGCAATGATAAGAAAAAATATTACCTCTGAATTATAGACTCCCAAATTTTGAAAACCTAAAGTTATAATTTTTCACATGTTTCTTCCTGGTTTCCCTACATCCAAATTCCTCAGACTTGAATAATTTTAATTAATTATCTTATATTAAACAGCTACATAAAAACAAGAGTCAGAAATATACTTCCTGTGCTCTTCAACTTTCTAACATGTAATATTTAATTAATATATATTTTGTATTTCTTTCTTTTAAAGCATATGTTTTAAAAGACAAGAGCATCATAAAAATAGAAATTTACATAAAATGTAGATCAGGCAGCTTAAAGTTGAACCTTTAAACAGTTGCTACTAAAGGCTGAATTTAAATTCTCTTAAGCCATGTCTTTGTTCCTCCTCTTCATCCTCACTATTATCACCACTATCATCCCCTTCATATTTTGAAATCTAGTTTTCCTAGTAAACGTAAACTATGTCATGTTACAAATTTTCTGTCTTCTCTGAAGACATTGCCAGGACAAGAAGGGCTGTCTCTTATACACATCTAGATGTGTATAAGAGACAGGGAATAGAGAGCTAGTGGNATATTTTGAAATCTAGTTTTCCTAGTAAACGTAAACTATGTCATGTTACAAATTTTCTGTCTTCTCTGAAGACATTGCCAGGACAAGAAGGGAGAATTGCCCAGTGAAAAGTGCCATTAAGGCAGAAAGTTATTAGTGCTAAGTGTAGTTCAGTCACTTACCAATTAAGCCATGTGGAATTGCCAAAGTTAAAAGCAAAATTCAAAAATAGCTTCTTGTTTTATTCAATGTGTGCATAACTTCTTGAACTCAGTTTCTTAATTTTTAATTTGGAGTAAATATTTCCTTTGTGGTAGAAAGTAAACCTAAAGCAATATTTGCGTAATGTTTGGAATACCTAAAGGACTAAGTAAATAATAGCTACTGTACTAATTTAGGTATATCTCTATACTTATTTCATTGTGTTTTACAAACTGCCATTTAATCCCGTTAGGATTAATTTAAATGCAAATGTTGCATTCAGATTCTAGCTGTTGTACATTGTGGAAAAAAAGCAGTTACCACTTTGAAATAATGATAAATACTCTATTAACTTTAATTGTTATTTTCTAGTAAGCATGCAAGAGAGGGTGACAAGAACATCACCATAGGCAAAGGTCTATTAGCCAGCTAGACGAATAAAAATTATACCTCTTGTCAAAATTGGAAGGGCCAGTAATCATTATCAAGCCTAATAAAGAATTACAGTAATAATTTAAAAGTTTATTTTCATTCACTTGTGAACCTTGGGCTAATTCCAAAAGTCACATGAAGGAAATAGAAACACTGCCTGTCTAAATTCCCTGCCTGCCTAATGCGTAACGAGAACAGGGTTGACTCTCTAGTCAAGAAATCAATTATTAAGCAGTGCAAACATTATTTTAATTTAGAAGAAACTTGTTTCTAAAAGTTTGTCTTGTTGCTGCTAAATTGATTCTTTCCCTTTCAACAATTTCCATCATCACAAATCCACCCTCTCTTTTTCTGCCTATTGCAAGAATTCTGCTTACCTAGAAAGGATTTTAAAGTACACGATGGAATGACTAGCATTTGTATCCACGCCTTTTTAATTACATTTGACTATATTCCCTGGTGACTCAGAGGTTACAGCGTCTGCCCGCAATGCGGGAGACCTGGGTTCGATCCCTGGGTCAGGAAGAGCCCCTGGAGAAGGAAATGGCAACCCACTCCAACGCAAAGAGTCGTACATGACTGAGTGAATTCACTTTCATATTTGTTTTATCATGAACACATCTTAATTGTAAGATGTGTTCATCTTAGAAACAATTATTTATTTCAGATTATTAATCTTGGAAAAAATAAAAACTATAAACAAAATAGATATAAAACATTAAAAGTAATTGTTTGGAGTATAAAAATAACTAATTTAATGGATTATGACTGTTAACCCATGTATAATACTAAATCAAAAGGTAAAAACTGAGAAATGTTTGCAAATCTCTTATATTTAAAATATTTTATGGAAGGTAAACTTAGAGAGGAACTATAAAAATTAACTTTTGTGTAATCTACCCATACTGTCCCAACACCATGTAATAAAGATAAATTTACCACTGTTAGCCTCAGTTTTAAGAAGGACCATCTCCCTTAAGAAAAGTCTATTAACTTGAGCCAGAAATCTGAACATCAACTTTTAAAGACTGAATTTGCTTATCATAACATCCTTTTCTCTGTTTCAAGTTCTCTTGAAAGCAGCTTTTTGCCCTATCCCTGTTTGCCTATTTCAGTCTCATAAGTAAAGCATCTTTGATTTCAACAGACACATGCCTCTCAAATTAATGGCTAAAAGTGCAAACCAGCTGATCCTGGGTTTTGTTCTGCTCTGGGGAAGGCACCACAATTAATGGGCCAAATAATTATGTTTTCCTAGATCTGTCTTTACTACAATGTTTCTCCTTCCTATTTCAGCTTTGCCTTACCATTATTTTATCATTAATATATAGTTGAAGGGTTGAAAAGACACCAGAAAGTGAAAGATACTATTTTCATTTCATCTGAGTTTCTATTATGTATGTGACCCACTATCTANCTTTACTACAATGTTTCTCCTTCCTATTTCAGCTTTGCCTTACCATTATTTTATCATTAATATATAGTTGAAGGGTTGAAAAGACACCAGAAAGTGAAAGATACTATTTTCATTTCATCTGAGTTTCTATTATGTATGTGACCCACTATCTATTACTTCAGTTCAGTTCAGTCACTCAGTCATGTCTCGCTGTTTGTGACCACATGAACTGCAACACTCCTGNTGCTGCTGCTGCTGCTAAGTCGCTTCAGTCGTGTCGTACTCTGTGAGACCCCACAGAAGGCAGGCCACCAGGCTCCGCCTTCCCTAGGATTCTCCAGGCAAGAACACTGGAGTGGGTTGCCATTTCCTTCTCCAATGCATGAAAGTGAAAAGTGAAAGTGAAGCCGCTCAGTCGTGCCCCACTCTTAGCGACCCCATGGACTGCAGCTTACCAGGCTCTTCTGTCCATGGATTTTCACGGCAAGAGTACTGGAGTGGGGTGCCATTGCCTTCTCTGCATCCACCTAATAGATAATACCAAAGAAGCAAAGAAAAAAATGTTCTATAAACAGCGCATGAAGAACACCAATGGATTAACTCATTCAATTGTTTTCCTCTATCCTTGCATTGATTTCTGAGGAAGGCTTTCTTAGCTCTCCTTGCTACTTTTTGGAACTCTGCATTCTAATGGGTATATCTTTCCTTTTCTACTTTGCCTTTAGCTTCTCTTCTTTTCACAGCTATTCCTATGTCTTCCTCAGGCAGCCATTTTGCTTTTTGCATTTCTCTTTCTTGGGAATGGTCTTGATCACTGCCTCTTTTTTTGTACAATGTCTTGACCTTTGTCCATAGTTCTTCAGGCACTCTGTCAGATCTAATCCCTTGAATCTATTTCTCATATCTTCCACTGTATAGTCATTAATGTTTAACAATTGGAACGTTAATGTTAATCATTCCAATGTATAATGTTAATATAATTTTATTACAGTTTAACATACGTTTCTTCCTATTGTGATTTCTTATTTGACTTATTTCTTATTAAGGAATAATCCATTTTATCTCCAAACACTTGAGTCTTTGTAATCTTTATTCCATATTGATTTTTGTTAATCTCTCCTTTCATCAGAGTATATAGTTACATAAGTTCATTTTATTGAATTCTGAATTAATTGGTTTATTCCTCAAGATCTTATTTCCTTTAACTTTAAAAATGTTTCAAGTGCTTGTATACTTGTAGCGAATTTTCCAAATATCTTACTGTAAAACATAATTTCATTTTAATTTTGAAACATTATTTTCCCTTAATACAGAATATTAAGTGCAGTATCATTCCCTCTAAGGCACACATCCCAGACTTTAGAAATATTCCATCACTTTCTGGCTTTTACAGTTTCTATTAAAATGTCACCTGTTATTGTTATACTTACAAGATATTTTTTCATTTTATTTTCTACTAGTTTTAAGATTTATTCTAATTTTTTTTCCTTTGCTTAAGTATGTAGTTTTTAAGTATGATTACCTTTTATTTATACCTCTTGGGAGCTCACTGAACTTCTTGAACGTATTAGTCACTCAGTTCAGTTCAGTTCAGTCACCCAGTCGTGTCTGACTCTTCGCGACATCATGAATTGCAGCATGCCAGGCCTCCCTGTCCATCACCATCTCCCAGAGTTCACTTAGAATCACGTTCATCGAGTCAGTGATGCCATCCAGCCATCTCATCCTCTGTCGTCCCCTTCTCTTCCTGCCCCCAATCCTTCCCAGTATCAGAGTCTTTTCCAACGGGTCGACTCTTCGCATGAGGTGGCCAAAGTACTGGAGTTTCAGCTTTAGCATCATTCCTTCCAAAGAAATCCCAGCATTGATCTCCTTTAGAATGGACTGGTTGGATCTCCTTGCAGTCCAAGGGACCCTCAAGAGTCTTCTCCAACACCACAGTTCAAAAGCATCAATTCTTTGGTGCTCAGCCTTCTTCACAGTCCAACTCTCACATTCAAACATGACCACTGGAAAAACCATAGCCTTGACTAGATGGACCTTCGTTGGCAAAGTAATGTCTTGGCTTTTGAATATACTATCTAGGTTGGTCTTTTCTTCCAAGGAGTAAGCGTCTTTTACTTTCATGGCTGCAGTTACTATCTGCAGTGATTTTGGAGCCCCCCAAAATAAAGTCTGACACTGTTTCCACT
>SJYW01047778.1:101744-113179 GCA_006410735.1 Raphicerus campestris | reverse complement strand
CAAATTCTTATAAATAAAAGTATTGTAGCTTCATAATGTATTATTAAGATATATTGCTATATTTCATATATACTATATTCAAACTTAGAAATTCAAAGATACTATCAACTTTTGTAATTAGCTTTGTGCGTGAGTGTGCTCACTCAGTTGTGTCTGACTCTATGCTGTGAAGGGACCAGACCTGAGCCATGACAGGCTCAACAAGCTATACTAAGCCTAAGATTCAGATTCTTGTAAAACCTGAGTCATGATTCTGGGGAATCACACCCTGGGAAAGTCCCTGCTCGCCAATCAGAACTGGGATTTTGATTCAAACCCGAGCCAATGAGATTTTGTGATTTGTGTGATTTGACCAATGAGATTTTGTGATTTGACCAATGAGATTTTGTGATTTGTGTGATTTGACCAATGAGATTTTGTGATTTGTGTGATTTGAAAAATCCCACGCACACGCATGAACTAACCAATGACTGTTTGCCAACTCTTTTGTTGCAACATTTGAACTGGGCTAAATGTATAAATACTACTGTAATCCAGAGCTCGGGGCTCTCGTCAAGACTCCACTGTGCTGGATGAGATGAGAGCCCTAACTGAAGCTAGTAATAAAACCCTTTTTTGCTTTTGCATTGCCATGGACGTCTTATTCTCTGAGTTCTGAGATCCGGACTCTGGGCATAACATTTGGGGGCTCATCTGGGATCCCTTTAACTGGGAAGAATAACACTCTCCCGGTAGAAGGAGTTTCCTCACTAGGAAGAAAGATATCTGAACACCGGTGTTAAGTCTGGTTAAGTCCAGTGTAAGACTGAGGCCCAGCAAGTGCGCTGGAAGGCAGCTGGCTCTGGTAAGAAGAAAGCTTTCGTCAGGTCTGGTCAGGGGCAAATTAGTCGTCCTAGCTAGTGTAAGGCCAAGGCCCAGCGAGTGCACTGGAGGGCAGCTGGCTTTGTGGGGGAGAGAAAAGTTATCTTGATCCAAAATCTGGTGGGCAGTGGACACCCTTTGGTAAGGTAACCTCGAGGGATAAGAAGATTCAAGGGGCCCAGGAAGACCTAGTACTGTGTTCTCAGCCGAGGCTTGTCTCTCCTCTGTTCATTGCTATCTTTGTGTGTGTCGGCATTGTCATCTTTGTGTGTGCCGGCATTGTCACTGCTCTCTGTGTGTTCGTCTTGTCTCCTGTGTTCTATTCTGTAAGCATGGGGCAAGAGACTTCCACTCCATTGTCCCTTATCACTGACAATTTTTTTTTTCTGATTTTAAGTCTAGAGCACAGAATCTATCGGTGTTGGTGAAGAAGAACAAATTAGTAACATTTTGATAGTCTGAATAAGCTACTTTTACTGCTAACAAGAGTCTATCCTTTTTCGCCCATGATCCCACTTGGAATGACTGTCTTCACCACTGAAGAACATGAGTGGATTTTGTCGGAGGTGCGGAAAAACATTCCAGGGGTGGACGGAAGACCTACCATGCAGCCTAATCCAATTGATGAGGGATTCCCCCTGACGCAACCCCACTGGGATTTCAAGTGCACTGAAGGTAGGGAGCGTCTCTGAGTGTACCGCCAGACTCTCATGGGTGGCCTTCAAGCAGCCACCAGGAGACCAACCAATTTGGCCAAGGTAAAATTGGTTAGACAGGAGCCAACTGAGAGCCCAGCAGCCTTCCTAGAGAGGCTAATGGAAGCTTTTGGACAGTACACCTCCATAAACCCACAGGCTGATGAGTCATGAGTGGCAGTTATATTAGCATTTTGTGATCAAGCAGGCCCAAACATTAGGAAAAAGTTGCAAAAAAAAATAGACAGGCTAAGGGAAATCTAGTGAGGGCGGCAGAAGATGAAGCAGGGGCAACGGTGGCTGACGTGGGCCATGAAAGAGATTATCCTGTGGATTTTTGAGCTGGCAGCCCCCTGCCAAGTGAGGGAATTCCTAGGGACTCTATGCTGTGAAGGGACCAGACCTGAGCCATGACAAGCTCAACAAGCTATACTAAGCCTAAGATTCAGATTCTTGTAAAACCTGAGTCATGATTCTGGGGAACCACACCCTGGGAAAGTCCCTGCTCGCGCCAAACAAGAGCCAATCAGAATTGGAATTTTGATTCAAACCTGAGCCAATGAGCTTTTGTGATTTGTGTGATTTGAAAAATCTTATGAGCGCGCATGAACTAACCAATCGCTGTTTGCCAACTCTTCTGTTGCAACATTTGAACTGGGCTAAATGTATAAATACTGCTGTAATCCAGAGCTCGGGGCTCTCGTCAAGACTCCACTGTGCTAGATGAGATGAGAGCCCTAGCTCGAGATAGCAATAAAACCCCTTTTTGCTTTTGCATTGCCGTGGATGTCTTATTCTCTCGGTTCTGGGGTCCAGACTCTGGGCATAACAGTGAGACTTCAGGAATGGTAGTACACCAGGCTACTGTGTCCATGGAATCCACTCCAGTATTCTTGCCTGAAATTTTCCATGGACAGAGCAGACTGGTGGGCTACCACCCATGGGGTCACAGTGCTGGACACAATGGAGAAATTGAGCTCACAGATGCACAATGTTAACTGTGCAAAGTATAATAATGTCTTTGAATTTTTAAGTTTCAATGTCGTATATATGAAGCATAGAAATGTATGTGAGCAATATATCATGAAGCTACAATAATTTTGTTGGTAAAAATTCATTCTCTGAAATAAATGGTTTCACTGTCATCAGGTGACCTGCCTACAGTTACATAGTCCAATGTAGCTGATGACTACCTCTGAAACTAAAAAGATTTGTTGAAAGTAATCCTGGACCTGTGCACTCACTCATTAAAGTTCTGAAAGTTATCTTCATGTAGGTTAGATTTTCTTGATAAGATTTCTTCTTTTATCTTGAAGGTGAAGGTGAAGTTCCTCAGTCGTGTCCAACTCTTTGCAACCCCATGGACTGTAACCTACTAGGCTTCTCCATCCATAAGATTCTCCAGGCAAGAATACTGGAGTGGATTGCTATTTCCTTATCTTGGTCAACTGAAATAATAGAAATGGATAACAAAAGTAAACCCAGTTTTACTATTTACTAAATATGGTGTTAGCTGTAGCATGTGATTTTCTTGTTTAGAAAATATTAGAACATTAGCTCTGATAACAGTATTACTAAGCATTTTATTCATTGTGATATCTATAGGTGTTAGAACTCTGGTTCACAATGGTGATTAGATATTTTTAACTGAATAATGTGTTTATCAGATATTTCTTGAAGGTCTTAATGAATTAAAATGGGAATGCAGCCACAGAAGACTTGGTAAATATTTACATGAGCTGAATCAGATTCCAGTATACCTATCTCAGGGGCTTCCCTGGTGACTCAGTGGTAAAGACTGCCTGAAATGCAGGAGACTGCTGCATATAGAAGCCACACATTCTATCCCTGGGATAGGAAGATTCCCTGGAGAAGGAAATGGCAGCCCACTCCAGTATTCTTCCATGGAGAATTCCATGGGAAGAAAAGCCTGGCAGCTGCTGTCCATGGGATCACAAGAATCAGATATGACTTAGCAACTAAACCACCACCACCACATACCTCAGTCACACTCTACAATTTGAAAGAGAAATAATAGTAAAGATGTTTCTCTGTGCAACTGGAAAGAGTGATATAATAATTGTCTTAGGATGATCAAACAATGCTATTTTCCTACTTGGGAGGTATTACACTCGTTTTCAGTCACCTATATTGCATACCTTTGCTTAACAATGGATATATTTGTGTACTTATGTCTGTTAGAAACTTTAATTCCCCAAGACAAATCTGCTAAACTATTTTCTCATTTATACATTCGTCTGCTTATTTATCAGATAAGGCAATGGCACCCCACTCCAGTACTCTTTCCTGGAAAATCCCATGGATGGAGAAGCCTGGAAGGCTGCAGTCCATGGAGTGCCTGAGGATCTGCGACTTCACTTTCACTTTTCACTATTTTGCATTGGAGAAGGAAATGGCAACCCACTCCAGTGTTCTTACCTGAAGAATCCCAAGGACGGGGGAACCTGGTGGGCTGCCGTCTATGGGGTCGCACAGAGTCGGACACAACGGAAGTGACTTAGCAGCAGCAGCAGCAGCAGNAGAAGATGAAGCAGGGGCAACGGTGGCTGACGTGGGCCATGAAAGAGATTATCCTGTGGATTTTTGAGCTGGCAGCCCCCTGCCAAGTGAGGGAATTCCTAGGGACTCTATGCTGTGAAGGGACCAGACCTGAGCCATGACAAGCTCAACAAGCTATACTAAGCCTAAGATTCAGATTCTTGTAAAACCTGAGTCATGATTCTGGGGAACCACACCCTGGGAAAGTCCCTGCTCGCGCCAAACAAGAGCCAATCAGAATTGGAATTTTGATTCAAACCTGAGCCAATGAGCTTTTGTGATTTGTGTGATTTGAAAAATCTTATGAGCGCGCATGAACTAACCAATCGCTGTTTGCCAACTCTTCTGTTGCAACATTTGAACTGGGCTAAATGTATAAATACTGCTGTAATCCAGAGCTCGGGGCTCTCGTCAAGACTCCACTGTGCTAGATGAGATGAGAGCCCTAGCTCGAGATAGCAATAAAACCCCTTTTTGCTTTTGCATTGCCGTGGATGTCTTATTCTCTCGGTTCTGGGGTCCAGACTCTGGGCATAACAGTGAGACTTCAGGAATGGTAGTACACCAGGCTACTGTGTCCATGGAATCCACTCCAGTATTCTTGCCTGAAATTTTCCATGGACAGAGCAGACTGGTGGGCTACCACCCATGGGGTCACAGTGCTGGACACAATGGAGAAATTGAGCTCACAGATGCACAATGTTAACTGTGCAAAGTATAATAATGTCTTTGAATTTTTAAGTTTCAATGTCGTATATATGAAGCATAGAAATGTATGTGAGCAATATATCATGAAGCTACAATAATTTTGTTGGTAAAAATTCATTCTCTGAAATAAATGGTTTCACTGTCATCAGGTGACCTGCCTACAGTTACATAGTCCAATGTAGCTGATGACTACCTCTGAAACTAAAAAGATTTGTTGAAAGTAATCCTGGACCTGTGCACTCACTCATTAAAGTTCTGAAAGTTATCTTCATGTAGGTTAGATTTTCTTGATAAGATTTCTTCTTTTATCTTGAAGGTGAAGGTGAAGTTCCTCAGTCGTGTCCAACTCTTTGCAACCCCATGGACTGTAACCTACTAGGCTTCTCCATCCATAAGATTCTCCAGGCAAGAATACTGGAGTGGATTGCTATTTCCTTATCTTGGTCAACTGAAATAATAGAAATGGATAACAAAAGTAAACCCAGTTTTACTATTTACTAAATATGGTGTTAGCTGTAGCATGTGATTTTCTTGTTTAGAAAATATTAGAACATTAGCTCTGATAACAGTATTACTAAGCATTTTATTCATTGTGATATCTATAGGTGTTAGAACTCTGGTTCACAATGGTGATTAGATATTTTTAACTGAATAATGTGTTTATCAGATATTTCTTGAAGGTCTTAATGAATTAAAATGGGAATGCAGCCACAGAAGACTTGGTAAATATTTACATGAGCTGAATCAGATTCCAGTATACCTATCTCAGGGGCTTCCCTGGTGACTCAGTGGTAAAGACTGCCTGAAATGCAGGAGACTGCTGCATATAGAAGCCACACATTCTATCCCTGGGATAGGAAGATTCCCTGGAGAAGGAAATGGCAGCCCACTCCAGTATTCTTCCATGGAGAATTCCATGGGAAGAAAAGCCTGGCAACTGCTGTCCATGGGATCACAAGAATCAGATATGACTTAGCAACTAAACCACCACCACCACATACCTCAGTCACACTCTACAATTTGAAAGAGAAATAATAGTAAAGATGTTTCTCTGTGCAACTGGAAAGAGTGATATAATAATTGTCTTAGGATGATCAAACAATGCTATTTTCCTACTTGGGAGGTATTACACTCGTTTTCAGTCACCTATATTGCATACCTTTGCTTAACAATGGATATATTTGTGTACTTATGTCTGTTAGAAACTTTAATTCCCCAAGACAAATCTGCTAAACTATTTTCTCATTTATACATTAATCTGCTTATTTATCAGATAAGGCAATGGCACCCCACTCCAGTACTCTTTCCTGGAAAATCCCATGGATGGAGAAGCCTGGAAGGCTGCAGTCCATGGAGTGCCTGAGGGTCTGCGACTTCACTTTCACTTTTCACTATCTTGCATTGGAGAAGTAAATGGGAACCCACTCCAGTGTTCTTACCTGAAGAATCCCAAGGACGGGGGAACCTGGTGGGCTGCCGTCTATGGGGTCGCACAGAGTCGGACACAACGGAAGTGACTTAGCAGCAGCAGCAGCAGCAGAAACATGCTTATTTATAGATAATAAGAGGCAACTGAATTGAAAATTGAATGAGGATTACAAATTAAGTAATAAAGTAATAATGGAATTAGAAGAAATGTTCTTCTTCACCATCCTCACTGATTCACTTACTCTTGCTTGGTAAAGATCTAACAGTTTGCTAATAGAAAAATGGAAAAAACAGAATCAAAGACTATAATGCTAAGACTACTAGTTTTAGAACTTGTTAAAATGGCTTAGGTAGTTTTCTATTCTGTACTTTACAGTAGTAGTGTGGGCAAATGTCTCCTTGAATCCAGCACAATCACCCTTCCATTCCCCTTTATTCCGTGAATTCTGTGTTTGGCATGTTGATGATGACATTGATGGAGTTAAAAGTTAGCATACTAAGTGAAGTAAGTCAGACAGAGAAAGACAAATACCATATGATATTACTTATACGTGGATTCTAAAAAAAAATCACAAAACTCACAGAAAACAGACTCATAGATACAGAGATTGAGTTAGAGTTGCCAACATGGAGGAAGAAGGGAATGAAATAAGTGAATGAGGTTAAAAAGCACAATCTTGAGTTGTAAAAGAAATAAGCCATGAGAATATAATATGCAGCATAAGAAATATGGTTGCTGATAAAAGAATAACTTTGTATGGGGATGGATGGTTATTTGACTTGTCATGGTGATCATTTAAAACTGCCCACAAATATCAAATCAATATGTAATACACCTGAAACAATATAATGTCATAAATCATCTATATTTCAATTAAAACAACATCAGAAAATGCCAAGTATTGCTGAATATATGGAGAAGTCAGAACTCTTGAGCATCATTTATGGGAATGTAAAGTAGTGTAGCTTCTGTAGACATAAGTATTGAGGTTCCTCCAAAAATTACATATAGAATTACCACAAGATCCACTAACTCTTCCTCTAAACATAATAAATATATTACTTCAGTGTTTTCCTTTTAATCTTTTTCTTTTGACTTAAACTTTCCTTCTTATATTTTACATTTTAATCTTTCATGAATGTAATTATTTGATTTTAATCCATTTTTTTTCTGTCTGTGGCAGTTTTGTATCAGTCCAGTTCAATCGCTCAGCCGTATCTGACTCTTTGTGATCCCGTGAATCACAGCACACCAGGCCTCCCTGTCCATCACCATCTCCCGGAGTACACTCAGACTCACGCCCATCAAGTCAGTGATGCCATTCAGCCATCTCATTCTCTGTCATCCCCTTCTCCTCCTGCCCCCAATCCTTCCCAGCATCAGAGTCTTTTCCCATGAGTCAACTCTTTGGATAAGGTGGCCAAAGTCCTGGAGTTTCAGCTTTAGCATCATTCTTTCCAAAGAAATCCCAGGGCTGATCTCCTTCAGAATGGACTGGTTGGATCTTCTTGCAGTCCAAGGGACTCTCAAGAGTCTTCTCCAACACCACAGTTCAAAAGCATCAATTCTTTGGCTCTCAGCCTTCTTCACAGTCCAACTCTCACATCCATACATAACCACAGGAAAAACCATAGCCTTGACTAAACGGACCTTAGTCAGCAAATTAATGTTTCTGCTTTTCAATATGCTATCTAGGTTGGTGATAACTTTTCTTACAAAGAGTCAGTGTCTTTTAATTTCATGGCTACAATCACCATCTGCAGTGATTTTGGAGCCCCCGTGCCAATAAAGTCTGACATTTTTTCCACTGTTTCCCTATCTATTTCTCATGAAGTGATGGGACCAGATGCCATGATCTTCGTTTTCTGAGTGTTGAGCTTTATGCCAACTTTTTCACTCTCCACTTTCACTTTCATCAAGAGGCTTTTTAGTTCCTCTTCACTTTCTGCCATAAGGGTGGTGTCATCTGCATATCTGAGGTTATTGATATTTCTCTCGGCAATCTTGNTGGAGGCAGAGGGAGAAGGGAATGACAGAGGATGAGATGGCTGGATCGCATCACTGACTCGATGGACGTGAGTTTGAGTGAACTATGTGAGTTGGTGATGGACAGGGATTCATGACGTCACAAAGAATTGGACACGACTGAGCAACTGAACTGAACTGAACTGAATAGCTATTGTTTCACAATGAACTATATGATTCTATCTGACTGTTATAAACCCGTTTGATAATTTTGGCAAAACTTCCTAAAATTAAATTCTACTGAAGTTCTTTTGACCTCTGTCTCACTTTGGGGTATTTCAGAGAGCCCCTGAGACATTCCAAAGAGACATATTAAACTACATGTGTTCAATTGACATTAAATTTCATTGTAAATATTGTTGGAAGAGTGATAGATATTCTTAGTTTATACTTTACAGTTGATGTTACTAATATAGATATCCTAAAAATTATGTGAAATTCATGTGGATCACATATGTCCTGATAAAATGTGGTCAATTATAATTGTAGTTATCATATTAAAGTGTTATATGTCACAGCAATGATCAGGTTGCTTTGTCAACTGGAATATAATCTGATTTTAAAAATGCCTTCTATGGTTTCACTTTGATGCCTTTGACCAGATTACAATGTTGTTTTTTCTCTTTGTTAAGAAAACAAAGTTTTCTTAGAATGCAGCTTTTGACAGCAGATTGTGAATTTCTTTGCCTTTAAGTGATTTATATCTGATTTATCTGATTTATATTTATATTTGTCTGATTTATATTTATATCTTGCTACTTTGGTGAATAATATTATTTCATAGTGATCTATGAAGATTATGGTACGTGTAGATAAAGCTCATTCTGCTTCTATAAAATTAACCCCTCACTGTCAGAGTATTGTTATACTGATGTCCTTAAAATATGGCAATAATCTATTCTTAAATTGGGGAATTTAAAATGCATAAACAATAGCTGTCAATCAAACAGTCAGAGCTATGGGAAATCCAAGATGGCTGCTTTTCCCAGCTCCTTGAGAAACCTCATTTTTATTTGAAGGGATAAAGCCTTCCATGGCTGTAGAGTTAATGCTCTCACAATGAAAAATGTTTTTGCTTCACTGAACATTAAATCCTAGTTTTGTTACTCACTTCTGAGATAGTTCCTTACTGTNTTTTCCCAGCTTCTTGAGAGACCTCATTTTTATTTGAAGGGATAAAGCCTTCCATGGCTGTAGAGTTAATGCTCTCACAATGAAAAATGTTTTTGCTTCACTGAACATTAAATCCTAGTTTTGTTACTCACTTCTGAGATAGTTCCTTACTGTTATGTTATATTGTTAAAAATTTCATTCAGCTATTAAAAAGACACTCTAACTTTTTTCCTAAAGCTTATATCAGTAGTCAATCTTTGGATAAAGATCAGATGCTCCATGATGTACAACCAGGAGATTAACACTTGGCTATAATCATTTAATTAAGTCAGATAACTTGAGATATATTGGGCTATACCTAATGAGAGTTATTAACTTAAGTTCTTGTTTGTGACCTTACTAATAACTGCTAGCTTTAGTATTTTCTGTTTCCTGTTTAAGAAATTTGTTATCTCTTACATTACCAAGTATCTGATTGAGCCACTGAAAAAATGATGATATATAAAGCTCCATATGAGATCAATGATTGTAATAATGTAACTCTAGATATGGGAAGAAGCAAAAGGGGAAATATTTACTGGACCAAGAGGCTAGTAAAAAAGGAATGGTTTAGAGACTTTTGCTATTCACAGGGCCTAGTCCAATAACAGCACATAGAGTGGCCTATCAATGAAATCTTTGCTAGACCTGGAAGTGAAAGTGAAGTCGCTCAGTCATGTCCAACTCTTTCAAACCCCATGGACTGTAGCTTATCAGGTTCCACCGTCCATGGGATTTTCCAGGCAAGAATACTGGAGTTTGTTGCCATTTCCTTCTTCAGGAGATTTTTCTGACCCAGGGATAGANCGCTCAGTCATGTCCAACTCTTTCAAACCCCATGGACTGTAGCTTATCAGGTTCCACCATTCATGGGATTTTCCAGGAAAGAATACTGGAGTTTGTTGCCATTTCCTTCTTCAGGAGATTTTTCTGACCCAGGGATAGAACTTGGGTCTTCCACATTGTAGGCAGATGCTTTACCATCTGAGCCACCAGGGAAGAGACCTGGAAATGACCCTTTTCATCACCATGGGACACAATGGCCATGAAATGCTCCCAAAGCAGGGGCCCTGCTGACTGGAAACTTGCACTTGAAGATTGCCACGGCAAAGATTAAATTGCACCCACTACAACTGCTGAACTTCAACATCCCTTGAAAGGAATTCAGGGTGGGTACAGAAATTATTCACTCAATCTGTGGTCTGGGAAAAATGGACAAAACAGGACTTCAGATAGTCAGATGTTTTCATGTAAATTTTTTTTTTCTTTTTTTATGAGCCCAAATTCTTGCATCTTCTCATACCTGGAGAAAAACTAATGTCATGGGCCAATGTCTGGTCCTGGTTCTCCTGTCTAGCTTTCCTTCTAGGCACCTTGAGAGTTCTTCTACTTTTATGAATCCCTCTGGCTAAGTTTGTTCTTTGACAATGCAGGAAATGGATCTCCAAACTGTCAGGCGAGTGTATGTTTCTTGGTTTTGTCTCATCACAACAAAGATTAGAGTGACAGACACTAAAGCCCTTGGCGCGTCACAGCTCTCGGGTTTTGGACATTCTATGTTACAGCTCTTAGATAAATCAGTGCTACAGCTCTATTTTATTTAGAAAATGGCAAGATAACCCATCCTTGAGGCATGAGGGCATGCCAACCCAAAGATGCAGAGAGAAGACAGTCAGGGAGTGCAGCAGCACATGAGAGAGAGAGAGAGAGAGAGAGAGAGAGAGAGAGAGAGAGAGAGAGAGAGAGAGAGAGAGAGAGAGAGAGAGAGAGAGAGCGCGCGCGCGCGCGAGCGAGTGAGAGCAAGAGCATGAGTGATAGAGCGCACGCGAGAGAGTGCAAGCGCTTTGGCTCTTCCTTTTATATGTTTTCCTCCACCTGGGCCCGCCCTATGCAAATTGGGCTTAGCCAGGAGTGCTGTTTGTTCTACCTGAAGTCTTCACTCTGGTCCTTGGATGTTCTTTTGTTCTATTTTCACGGGCTTTTCCCTTCCTTGTCTCTTAGCCACC
>SJYW01047778.1:75330-93801 GCA_006410735.1 Raphicerus campestris | reverse complement strand
ATGCTGTAAGAGCAATATTGCATAGGAACCTGGAATGTCAGGTCCATGAATCAAGGCAAATTGGAAGTGGTCAAATAAGAGATGGCAAGAGTGAATGTCGACATTCTAGGAATCAGCGAACTAAAATGGACTGGAATGGGTGAATTTAACTCGGATGACCATTATATTTACTACTGTAGGCAGGAATCCCTCAGAAGAAATGGAGTAGCCATCACAGTCAACAAAAGATTCTGAAATGCAGTACTTGGATGCAATCTCAAAAACGACAGAATGATCACTCTTCGTTGCCAAGGCAAACCGTTCAATATCAAGGCAATCCTAGTCTGTGGCCCAACCAGTAATACTGAAGAAGCTGAAGTTGAACGGTTCTATGAAGACCTACAATATCTTTTAGAACTAACACCTAAAAAAGATGTCCTTTTCATTATAGGGGACTGGAATGCTAGAGGAGAAAGTCAAGAAACAGCTGGAGTAACAGGCAAATTTGGCCTTGAAAAGCGGAATGAAGCAGGGCAAAGAGTAATAGAGTTTTGCCAAGAAAATGGACTGGTCACAGCAAATGCCCTCTTCCAACAACACAAGAGAAGATTCTACACATGGACATCACCAGATGTCAACAGTGAAATCAGACTGATTATATTCTTTGCAGTCAAAGATGGAGAAGCTCTATACAGTCAACAAAAACAAGACCAGGAGCTGACTATGGCTCAGATCATGAATTCCTTATTACCAAATTTAGAGTCAAACTGAAGAAAGTAGGGAAAACCGCTAGACCATTCAGGTATGACCTAAATCAAATCCCTTATGGTTATACAGTGGAAATGAGAAATAGATTTAAGGGCCTAGATCTGATAGATAGAGTGCCTGATGAACTATGGAATGAGGTTTGTGACATTGTACAAGAGACAGGGATCAAAATCATCTCCATGGAAAAGAAATGCAAAAAAGCAAAATGGCTGTCTGGGGAGGTCTTACAAATAGCTATAAAAAGAAGAGAAGCAAAAAGCAAAGGAGAAGAGGAAAGATATAAGCATCTGAATGCAGAGTTCCAAAGAACAGTAAGAAGAGATAAGAAAGCCTTCTTCAGTGATCAATGCAAAGAAATAGAGGAAAACAACAGAATGGCAAATACTAGAGATCTCTCAAGAAAATTAGAGATACCAAGGGAACATTTCATGCAAAGATGGGTTCAGAAATAAAGGACAGAAATGGACAGAAACAGAAGATATTAAGAAGAGGTGACAAGAATACACAGAATAACTGTACCAAAAAGATCTTTATGATCCAGATAATCACGATGGTGTGATCACTCATCTAGAGCCAGACATCCTGGAATGTGAAGTCAAGTGGGCCTTAGAAAGCATCACTATGAACAAAGCTAGTGGAGGTGATGGAATTCCAGTGGAGCTGTTTCAAATCCTGAAAGATGATGCTGTGAAAGTGTTGCACTCAATATGCCAACAAATTGGGAAAACTCAGCAGTGGCCACAGGACTGGAAAACATCAGTTTTCATTCCAATACCAAAGAAAGGCAATGCCAATGAATGCTCAAACTACTCCACAATTGCACTTATCTCACATGCTAATAAAGTAATGCTCAAAATTCTCCAAGCCAGGCTTCAGCAATACATGAACCGTGAACTTCCTGATGTTCAAGCTGGTTTTAGAAAAGGCAGAGGAACCAGAGGTCAAATTGCCAACATCCACTGGATCATAGAAAAAGCAAGAGAGTTCCAGAAAAACATCTACTTCTCCTTTATTGACTATACCAAAGCCTTGGACTGTGTGGATCACAATAAACTGGAAAATTCTGAGAGAGATGGGAATACAAGAATGCCTCTTGAAAAATCTGTATGCAGGTCAGGAAGCAACAATTAGAACTGGACATGGGACAACAGACTGGTTCCAAATAGGAAAAGGAGTACATCAAAGCTGTATATTGTCACCCTGCTTATTTAACTTCTATGCAAAGTACATCATGAGAAACGCTGGACTGGAGGAAACACAAGCTGGAATCAAGATTGCTGGGAGCAATATCAATAACCTCATATATGCAGATAACACCACCCTTATGGCAGAAAGTAAAGAGGAACTAAAAAGCCTCTTGATGAAAGTGAAAGAGGAGAGTGAAAAAGTTGGCTTAAAGCTCAACATTCAGATAATGAAGATCATGGCATCTGGTCCCATCTCTTCATGGGAAATAGATGGGGAAACAGTGGAAACAGTGTCAGACTTTATTTTTTGAGACTCCAAAATCACTGCAGATGGTGACTGCAGCCAAGAAATTAAAAGACGCTTCCTTCTTGGAAGAAAAGTTTTGACCAACCTAGATAGCATATTCAAAAGCAGAGACATTACTTTGCCTACTAAGGTCCGTCTAGTCAAGGCTATGGTTTTTCCTGTGGTCATGTATGGATGTGAGAGTTGTACTGTGAAGAAGGCAGAGCACCGAAGAATTGATGCCTTTGAACTGTGGTGTTGGAGAAGATTCTTGAGAGTCCGTTGGACTGCAAGGAGATCCAACCAGTCCATTCTGAAGGAGATCAGCCCTGGGATTTCTTTGGAAAGAATGATGCTAAAGCTGAAACTCCAATACTTTGGCAACCTCATGCGAAGAATTTACTCATTGGAAAAGACTCATGCTGGGAGGTGTTGTGGGCAGGAGGAAAAGGGGACGACAGAGGATGAAATGGCTGGATGGCATCACTGAATCGATGGAGGTGAGACTGACTGAACTCCCGGAGTTGGTGATGGACAGGGAGGCCCGGCATGCTGCGATTCATGGGGTCGCAGATTCAGACACAACTGAGCGACTGAATTGAACTGAACTGAACTGTGCTTTAGTCAGAAAAGCCTGCAGTCTGGGGAGAAGGTAGTCTTATGTCCAGAGTCCAACTCTGAAAATTCTGCTCAGCCATTAAACTTTTTAAAGGCAAACGGCGAAACAGTCTCAGTTAATCATTAAGATAGAAGGTTAGATTCTTCATTATTTTTCCATTGCATGCAAACATGCTAACTTCTCCTGATCTTCCTTTTTGTCTGATCTATTGTGCATGTTGTTTGCTTGTAAATTTACTAAAGGGAAGCTGAGGGTAGAGTCAGTCACTCTTTCACTACTTAATTCTTCATTCTTACTCCTTTTAATTCAAGAAAGGAATCAACATGTTAGGCAAGGGATTATGTACGTTCAGTAGAGCACTAGTCAGGAGCTGGTTGAATGTTATCTAGTAATCTCAAAAGTTTAGGGGAAATAGAAACAGGAAAAGGACAAAAGGGCTGCTTACAGAGTTTTCTCTAAACTCCCCTTTTCTGCCTAAAGACAGATACTCCAAAGGGAACCATTTGTCATACATTTCTTTCCCAGCAGTTTTATGAATCAGGGAAGATTAGCTATTATCACAGGAGATAGGACTAAAATTCCATATCACAGTCAACTTTTGTTACAAATGATCATACCTCTAACCTATTTTTCTAAGGGTTTATTCATCTCTCCAAAAAATTTCTTTCCCCCAAAGACCTGCATCCCTCCTTCCTTTTTCTTTATAAGATGATGTTTAACCTTGAATTCTAAAGGCACAACTTTGTGCTTCTCATTTTTCCTGAATATATCCTGACCTGAAATATACATGTTAATGTGTCTATTGGTTTTTCTCTTGTTAATATCTCTTATTACAGCAATTTCAACCAAAAACTCAGAATGGTAAAGAAAAAATTGTTTTTCTTCCTTTACATTTATTGACCAGGTGAACAAGAAGATGACATGTTTGTGATATGACCATAATCCTGGTCCTTATGGATCAAATGACCGTGATGGCAGAGATGAACTTTAAGCCTGAACTCAGCAACATATGCTTACCTCACCAAGGCAGTTTGGCTATAGACACTGCTGAGTGACAAACATATCAGTGTAGTAGAGAAGAACAGATTAGACTCCATACTGAATCCGTTTATTTTACTGTAAACTTTATGTTCAAGGGATGTTACCTACAGCTTAAAGTTAACATAATGGCACATCCCTGGGAACCTTGCCTCCAATGCCTGAGTATTAAGCTAAAATCCTTTTGTTTAAAATCACAGGAAATATCCTGACCAGGCCCACCTGTGAATGGCTACAAGAAAAAAGAAATTAATGCATCCTCTCCAGAGTCTGGCCAGAATCAGGAAATATTTGCAAACAATGATCACCTTTTCCACTTTTTCTCCTTACCTTCCTCTCTTTGCTCTATAAAGAAACCGCATCCAAATCCATGAAATACTTTTTTTCTTTCTTTTTTTTTTTTTTTTGAGACAATAGTCTATCATCTTGGTCTGTTGACTTTCTGAGTAGTTGCTATTCCTTGTCCCAACAACCCATCTTTCATTTAATTGGCCTGTCCTGCAGATGAGTGGAACAAGTCTGGATTTGGCAACATAACAGCAGAGACCAAGCTGAACAAGCATTGTAGTACCATTCACCCGAGGGACCAGTCATTCAGGCATCATTGAAGGGAAATCCATTTGTTAGTACTGGAATAAGCCACCAGGATATGAACTGTCTTCCTGGACAATCATAATTCTGCCATAACCACTATCAGTCAGCTCACAGGATATTTTATTCATTATGTTCTTCCACAGACAAGGCTACTGAAAGGAGATTAACTTAACAGCAAGCAAACTGCTGTAATTGGCTTGTGTTTGTTGGACTCACTCACCCTAAAGTGGTTGGCCTGATTTAGAATTGTTTTATTTATTTGGAAGTTAAATATGATTACAAGAAGTATATAAGGAGACCAAGTTGACAAGGGGCAGTTTGTGGTGATGTGGACTATAAATTCCTACTTTTGGGTCAAACTGAAACTCAAAGTAAGCAAAGGCTCCTTCCTCAACTGTTGCCTGGTAGGGCTTGGCCAAGATAAAAATTCATGAGATACTTGAAAGGTGGAAGCAAAGCAAGGAAGTAAAGCAACTTTCTGAAGTTTGACATGGCTACAGATGAAATACAGTAGCAGAAATGTGTGTGCTGCATCTTGTGCTCACATTCTTCTATCTTATTTCTAATTTTATTCCTAACTATGAACCTACTAAAGGACAGATCCTGACTACTACTACAGACTCAGAGAGACAATAATGCCCAGTAAATGTCACCAACTTTCTCTTCCTTTTCCATTTGGGAAGCTGAATTTTGGGGGGTTCTCAGATTGGTTGGTTTGGTGACTCCTTTCTTATAGTCTGTTTCTGATCTTCACTCCACCGATTTGACTTATTCGTTGCTTCACAGAGGCTCTGTGATTGAAGACCAAAACAAATCTCTATTGTCATGATTGAATCAGGCAAGAATTATAAAAGGATACTAAATTATTAGGTTATGGGAACATTTCCTCCCTTTCTCCCCCTAATAGTACTTAATTGTCAAATCACAAATTTCTTTCTAGCTATTATTGGTCATCAAGGGAGCACATGTTTTGCCTCATGAAATTGATGCAAGTTAACTTATTGTCATTAATATTAGAATTTTGCCTTTTGGAATTGAAGCAATTTAGTGTAGTACATTAATATTAGAAAACAACATGCCATAGAATATAACATGAAGAATCATATATATATGTATATGTAAATATGTCACAATTTAGAAGAGTAATAAATACTCTTTGAAGAAAGAAATATGTATTTGTGAAGACTATGCTTACTCCTAGTTAAGAATCAAGCATCCTACTTAACTGATGCATGTACATGGGTGCAAGTGCTTTTTTTTTCTTTTCTTTTCTTTTTTTTTTTTTTTGCTTCTTGTTCTTACTCTCATGTAATTGTTCAAATGTTCAAAGCATAGTGCTTGTAGGCAGGTGAACTCCTGAAGCACGGATAATGTCCAGGCCTGGAACAAGCTAAATTTCAGGCTTCTCCTTAAGACTCTTCCCAGAAGTCCTTGGTGGCCTCTGTTCAAGTCTATCATCAGCTCATCTTGGAAATTTTTTGATGTGATGGTCTAGAAAATTAGAGGTAAATTCCCAGATCCATTTGTGAAAAAAATAACTGGATGTTAATTTTTTTCTTTTGAAAAATAAAAGCTATGATTTTATTTATTTATTTATTTATTTACTTTATTTTACTTTACAGTACAATATTGGTTTTGGCATACATTGACATGAATCCATCATGGGTGTACATGAGCTCCCAAACATGAACCCCCCTCCCACCCCACATCATCCCTCCGGATCATCCTCGTGCACCAGCCCCAAGCATCCTGCATCCTGCATCGAACATAGACTGGCAATTCATTTCTCACATGATAGTATACAAGTTTCAATGCCATTCTCCCAAATCATCCCACCCTCACCCTCTCCCTCAGAGTCTAAAAGTCCGCACTATACATCTGTGTCTGTTTTGCTGTCTTGCATACAGGGTCATCATTACTATCTTTCTAAATTCCATATATATGTGTTAGTATACTATAGTGGTGTTTTTCTTTCTGGCTTACTTCACTGTTTATAATCGGCTCCAATTTCATCCATCTCATTAGAAGTGACTCAAATTTATTCTTTTTAAGGGCTGAGTAATACTCCATTGTGTATGTGTACCACAGCTTTCTTATCCATTCATCTGCTGATGGACATCTAGGTTGTTTCCACGTCCTGGCTATTATAAACAGTGCTGCGATGAATATTGGGGTACATATGTCTCTTTCTATTCTGGTTTCCTTGGTATGTATGCCCAGTAATGGGATTTCTAGGTCATAAGGCAGTTCTATTTGCAATTTTTAAAGGAATCTCCACACTGTTCTCCATAGTGGCTGTACTAGTTTGCATTCCTACCGACACTGTAAGAGGATTCCGTTTTCTCCACACCCTCTCCAGCATTTAATGCTTGCAGACTTTTGGATCGCAGCCATTCTGACTGGTGTGAAGTAGTACCTCACTGTGGTCTTGATTTGCATTTTCTAAAAATGAGTGACATTGAGCATCTTTTCATGTGTTTGTTAGCCATCCGTATGTCTTCTTTGGAGAAATGTCTATTCAGTTCTTTGACCCACTTTTTGATTGGGCCGTTTATTTTTCTGGATTTGAGCTGCATAAGTTGCTTGTATATCTTTGAGATTAGTTGTTTGTCTGTTGCTTCATTTCCCATTTTTTCCTCCCATTCTGAAGGCTGTCTTTTCACCTTGCTTATAGTTTCCTTTGTTGTGCAGAAGCTTTTAATTTTAATTAGATCCCATTTGTTTATTTTTTCTTTTATTTGCCATATTCTATAAGCTGTTAGACAAAAGAGAAAATAGCAGCAGGTCATTTATCTTCACAAGAGTGATAGTGTTTCACTAATAGATGCTTATTAGAAAGATACCACAATCAAGTATTACAAACTTTCCTGGGATTTTATAATGCAATAAAATACTGTTTCAACAAAGTCATAATGATAATAATCTATATTTTATGGCTTAATTTAATTCATAACTTATATACATATTATTTCACCATTTTGTGAATCATCATCTCATATGAAAGCAAGCTGTTGGTGATTTTCTTTCCTCATGAGGGAGATATTTGGGCAAACAATCAAGAAAATGTTTCTTCTTCACTATTTTGCAGATTTTTAACCACAGGACTTATTGTAGGTCCCAGAAACATTGTGTTAAAGCTTTCTGTAAATAAGCTGATTGGCTTATATGAAATAACCAAAGGAGCGATTTTGTTAAGATTTTAGTAAACAATGATGTTTAATATGCTCTCAAGATACAAATTTTGTTCATAGAAGGATGACAGTGCCATGAGAAAATAAATGTGACTGTTAAAGCTTGTGTTTTTACTATCAGAACATATGTAACTAAAATCTTCAGAGTCTACTACTGTACAGGGAATTTTGTACTTTCCCTGTTTTAGTGTTGGAGTGTATTTTAGGAAATAGTAACTATAAAGATATATCTATCTGTCTCTCTACCTATATACCTAGTGTTCCTTTTCTGATCATTCTTTCTGCCAGGGAGCTGAGTCAGATAGTTTCCAAAGTTTACATTTTTATGATGACTAATAGGATACAGAGGGTGGTGAGATAAAAGTAAAAGACTGACAAAAACTTTCAAAGAAAATATAAGTTGATCAGCACAATAAAGACTCAGAAGATAGTGAGAATAGGTAGCAAAGGGAAGAAAATATAACAACAGTAAAAGCCTAAAGACAGGGTAGATGGAAGACTTAGAGAAGGAGGAATTTAGTAGATGCAAGAAGGCAAGAGAACTCTAAATTTCAAGACTGAAAAGTATTACTAAATTTTAAGAATCAGATTGCTCTGAATACTCATAAAAAGGGCAATAAAATTTTAAAATAATTAATGATAATTATTAATGATTTTATTTTTGTCATTAGGCTTGGCTGCAATTACATGCAAATTTGCACAGAAACCAAGCCATGGGAATCTACATAATCTATCAGAAATATATGAGCAAAACTCAGTAAGAAAATGGTCTGCAATTTACAGAGGTTTTACAATTGAATTTTAATTTTGAAACTAGGGAAAACCAAAACTAATAAAATTGGCAAAGTCTATTTAACTATACATGCCACAGACTATTAATGAAAATGCTTTTTAAAATTGGTTATGTTTGTAAAGATTTTGAAAGAAGGCATGGTCATTATGAAATGTGAAAATTATGACAATATACTTCCACTTTGAATACTGTGATAGTCTTTGAAGGAACAAGCTCCCAGGTAGTTTCCATACATGTCTATTTGCTTCTTTGAGAAATCTACATCCACTTATGGGATAACCTTTAAGCAATTTTTTGTTTAACTACCACTTATAAATCAGAATTTCCTGCAAGCAAAACTCAGGAAGGTTATAACTATCTTTATGTGTAATTTTTCTTGAATAAACTTAGTACATGTAGGACAAGTTCGGACATAGTAACATTTTTCTTTCAAATGACTGCAAAAATGTATCAACTATTTTTATTGAACTGTACCAGGAAAGTAAACTGCTTGCCAGAAATTACATTATATAAAACATTTATTTATCAAAACATTTCTTGGAGGTAATATTGCTATTAGAATTTTTCTCATCTCAAAATCATATTGTTATTTAATTTATAATGAAGTCATGTATTTGGTAAATAAATAAGTTTATTTCATTTCTTTTTGTTGATATTAAAATATACTTACCTACTTACCTACAAAGTAAGGTAAGTATATATTTGAAGATATAAAATTTCATATCAGAACATTCTTGACATATGTCATATATTATGTAATAAACTATATCAACATATTATGAAATAAACAAGCTATATGATTGAGGTATGGCCATTAGATCCAATACAAAGGGGAAAATAAAATTGAAAAACAATATGTTGTAACAAAGTACAAAGAACAATTAATAAACACATTATAAAATAAATGAACACTTAGTTATATCTAAGAGTTCACTTGAAATTTAACTCTGGAAAATTTTATAATTTCTTATGCTCTTCAAATACCTGTTAGCAAAATAGGAATGGACAATTTCTCATAGTTTAGAAGCAACATGCATTAGAAAGAGTACTTGGTTTGGAAAAGGNAGTACAAAGAACACTTAATAAACATATTATAAAATAATTGAACACTTAGTTATATCTAAGAGTTCACTTGAAATTTAACTCTGGAAAATTTTATAATTTCTTATGCTTTTCAAATACCTGTTAGTAAAATAGGAATGGACAATTTCTCATAGTTTAGAAGCAACATGCATTAGAAAGAGTACTTGGTTTGGAAAAGGAAATATTAGTATTCAGTGCTAAACAAATTTTAAAACTAGTTACATTTTTAAAAATATGATAATAAGCACTTCGCCCATATAACACTTAGCACTTCTCTAAAGATAAAATATTAGTGTGAATATGTTTTTATAAAGCTGTATACAAAATTATTGTCTATAGAATCAAATAATCTTCACTGTGTGTGAGTAGAATGTCTCAAAGGGAGCAATGAGGTCAGCTTTTTGGCTGTGAGCTAGTAAAAGTTTTGAAGAATCCATTCCAGTAAAAACAGGAAGAAAGGGACTGGGGGAATAAAGAGAGATAATATGAGTTAAATCCACAAAGAAAAAATGAGATATAGAAAATAAGCTACAGACACTTTATAGCAGGAAACAAAGTATGCTGAATAAAACATTATCTCTTTTCAAAAGTCTCCTTCTATACAATAATTATAAAAGCTAACAGTTTTCTGAAAAGGTGAAGTTGAGAGATAAAGAATAAAAAATATCTAGTTGGATGCCTGTAGTCAAAGAAAAAGAAGCTGGAAAATAGAAAAAGGAAAATGTATATATATATACACTCTATAGAGTCAAAGCTGTGGTTTTTCCAGTAGTCATGATGTATGGATGTAGCAGAGTACTGAAGAATTGCTGTTTTTAATTTGTGGTGTTGGGGAAGACTCTTGAGAGTCCCTCTGAGATGATTAGAAAGCATCACTGACTCAATGGACATGAGTCTGAGCAAACTCTGGGAAACAGTGAAGGAGAGGGAAGCCTGGTGTGTTGCAGTCACAAANCATGATGTATGGATGTAGCAGAGTACTGAAGAACTGATGTTTTTAATTTGTGGTGTTAGGGAAGACTCTTGAGAGTCCCTCTGAGATGATTAGAGAGCATCACTGACTCAATGGACATGAGTCTGAGCAAACTCTGGTAAACAGTGAAGGAGAGGGAAGCCTGGTGTGTTGCAGTCACAAAGAGTTGGACACAGCTTAGCAGGTAAATAATAGCAACAAAAATATGTATATGCATTAGTTGAATTACATATGTTATTGTTTCATGATGTATTTTTAAACTGATCAAAATATTTTAGCACTCTTAAAAAATTCCTGAGAGGTCTGTGATATGAATTGAACAGTGTATGAACTAAAACTTTGGAGTGTAGAGAACAGAGTTAACTAACAACCAAGTTTTTTGTTTGTTTGTTTGTTTGTTGGAGAGAGACAGAAAATAAAAGTTCATGGAAAGCACAGCTCTAGTTCTGACTGTTACTGAAGAAAATTTTTGAACACTAAGTTTAGTCAAGCTGGTATATTTTAAAAGTGAGGACAAACAGGTACTATCATGGTTACCTAGTGAGTTTCTTTNAGTTCCTGGAAAGCACAGCTCTAGTTCTGACTGTTACTGAAGAAAATTTTTGAACACTAAGTTTAGTCAAGCTGGTATATTTTAAAAGTGAAGACAAACAGGTACTATCATGATTACCTAGTGAGTTTCTTTTACAATAAAGGTAAGACTTAAGCATGATTTATCTTTTGTCTGTATTCAATGTACAAATTGGAAATTTTTGAAATTGAGAAAAGAGTACAACTTTCAAAATTGGGCAAGGAGTAAGTCAAGGATGCATATTGTCACACTGCTTCCTTAACTCATCTGCTGAGTATGTCATGTGAAATGCCAGGCTGGATAATCACAAGCTGGAATCAAGAATGCTGGGAGAAATATCAACCTCAGATATGCAGATGACACCACTGCATATCTGAAAGTGAAGAGAAACTAAAGAGCATCTTGATAAGTAAAAGAGGAGAGTGAAAAAGATGACTTAAAACTCAACATTGAAAAAGACTAAGATCATGGCATCTATTCCCATTGCTTCATGACAAATAAATGGGAAAAAATAATGGAAACTGACAGACTTTATTTTCTTGAGCTGCAAAATGACTGTGGATGGTGACTGCAGCCATGAATTCAAAGACACTTGCTCCTTGGAAGGAAAGATATGACAAACCTAGACAGTCTATTACAAAGCACAGATATCACTTTACTGACAAAGGTCCATATTTCCAAAGCTATCGTTTTTCCAGGAGTCATGTACAGATGTGAGAGTTGGACTGTGAAGAAATCTGAGCACTGAAAAATTGATGCTTTTGAACTTTGATGTTGGAGAAGACTCTTGAGAGTCCCTTGGATGCCAAAGAGTTCAAACAAGTCACTCCTAGAGGAGATTAACCCTGAANAGAGTTGGACTGTGATGAAATCTGAGCACTGAAAAATTGATGCTTTTGAACTTTGATGTTGGAGAAGACTCTTGAGAGTCCCTTGGATGCCAAAGAGTTCAAACAAGTCACTCCTAGAGGAGATTAACCCTGAATATTCCTTGGAAGAACTGATGCTGAGGCTGAAATGCCAGTAATTTGGCCTTCTGATGTGAAGAGCCAGTTTATTGTAAAGGATCCTGATGCTGAGAAAGACTGAGGGCAGGAGAAAAGAGAGTGACAGAGGATAAGATGGTTGGATGGCATAATTGACTCAATGAACATGAATTTGAATATACTCCAGTAGATAGTGAAGGACAGGAAACCCTGGTTTCTGCAGTCCATGGAGTCACATAGAGTCAGACATGACTGAAGAACTGAATAACAGCAGCAAGAACATCGTGAANTTGGAAAGGATCCTGATGCTGAGAAAGATTGAGGGCAGGAGAAAAGAGAGTGACAGAGGATAGGATGGTTGGATGGCATAATTGACTCAATGAACATGAATTTGAATATACTCTAGTAGATAGTGAAGGACAGGAAAGCCTGGTTTCTGCAGTCCATGGAGTCACATAGAGTCAGACATGACTGAAGAACTGAATAACAGCAGCAAGAACATCGTGAATGTATATTTGTCTGTGCCTGAGTGTGTGTGTGTCCCTGAGTAATTTAAAAAGAAATCTTCTCTGACACTTCCTAATCTCATATATTTTATTTTTTAATAATCACTACATTGTAGTGTGAAAAATACCTTTAGATTTTAATTATTTTAGAAGATAAATGTTTTAAATGTAATATGATATTGAAAAATAATAAATAAAAGTTAATGATGGGAATTTTATACATGAAGAACATAATACAAAAAAGTCAAAGACAATGCAATAAAATTAGAAGTTAGTTTATATGTGTGAATTGAAGCTAATTTACATTTATTTATCTATAAGAACTGTATAATCTGTTACTATATAAGAAATAGGCTGAGGAATTTAAAATTGCTTATAGAACAAAGCATACTATAACAGATCTTTGTTTACAGTAAAAATTAAATACATACAATTTTAAACTAAATTTAATCAGAGGTAATTATCATGAAGATCTGTAACTTTCAGTTGCAAGTTTTTCTGAGAGTAAAATCTTTTCTCTTTTAAAGAAAGAAAGACAACTATTTGTTACTTAAAGGGAATGTAAATGGATAAAGCCTCAGTTCAGTTCAGTCATTCAATCGTGTCCGACTCTTTGAGACTCCATTAATCTCAGCACATCAGGCCTCCCTGACCATCACCAACTCCCGGAGTTTACTCAAACTCATGTCCATTGAGTCTGTGATGTCATCCAACCATCTCATCCTCTGTCATCCCCCTTCTCCTCCTGTACTCAATCTTTCCCACCATCAGGGTTTTTTCAAATGAGTCAGCTCTTCGCATCAGGTGGCCAAAGTATTGGAGTTTCAGCTTCAGCATCAGTCCTTCCAATGAATACCCAGAACTGATCTCCTTTAGGATGGAGTGGTTGGATCTCCTTGCAGTCCAAGGGACTCTCAAGAGTCTTCTCCAACACCACAGTTAAACAGCATCAATTCTTCAGCACTCAGTTTTCTTTATAGTCCAACTCTCACATACATACATGGCTAGGAAATTAATTGGAAATTTCTATTAAAACTATTTTAAAAACATCTAAACCACCACTTTATCTTTAAATACTTGTAAAATGATATGTATAGCATTTTTTAGTTGTATTTGTCATTGCAAAGTATTTGAAAATGTTGCGTGCCAATTTACAGGCTTAACTAATTTATGGTATGCTGATGTACTTTGGGTTTACCTAAGTTGTGTAAAATTTGGATAATTCCACAGAATATATCATGTGAAATGCCGGGACGGGTGAGACACAGCTAGAATCAAGATTCCCAAGTGAAATATCAATAATCTCAGCTATGCAGATGACATCACCATTATACCAGAAAGCTGGAAGTAAAAGTGAAAGTAGCTCAGTTGTGTCTGACTCTTTGTGACCTCATGGACTATACAGCCCATGGAATTCTCCAGGTCAGAATACTGGAGTGAATAGCCTTTCCCTCCTACAGGAGATCTTTTCAACCCAGGGATCAAACACATGTCTTCCATAATGGAGGAAGATTCTTTACTAGTGAAGCCTAAGAATACTGGAGTGGGTAGTCTATCCCTTCTCCAGCAGATCTTCCTGACCCAGAAATCTAATTGGAATTTCCTGCGTTGCAGGTGGATTCTTACCAGCTGAGCTACCAGGGAAAGAGGAACTAAAGGGCCTCTTGATAAAGGTTAAAGAGAAAAAAACTGGCTTAAAACTTAACATTCTAAAAGCTAAAATCATGGCATCCAGTCCCATCATGGCAGATAGATGAGGAAAAAATGGAAACAGTGACAAACTTTATTTTCTTGGACTCCAAAATCATTGCAGATGGTGAATGGAGCCGGAAAATTAAAAATTACTCCTTGGAAGAAAAGCTATGACAAACCTAGACAGCCTATTAAAAAGCCGAGACATTAGTTTGTTGAACAAGGTCCATATAGTCAACTACGATTTTTCCAGTAGTCATGTATGAATGTGAGAGTTGGACCATAAAGAAGGCTGAGTGCCAAAGAATTGATGCTTTTGAACTGCACTGTTAGAGAAGACTCTTGAGAGTCATTTGGGCTACAGTGATATCAAACTAATTAATCAACCCTGAAAGTTTATTGGAAAGACTGATGGTGAAGTTGAAGCTCCAATACTTTGGCCACCTGATGCAAAGAAGTGACTCACTAGAAAAGACACTGATGTTGGGAAAGATAGAAGACAGGAAGAGAAGGGGATGACAGAGGACAAAATGGTTGAATGGCAACACAAACTCATTGGAGATGCATTTTAGCAAGCTCTGGGAGATGGAGGCACCCCACTCCAGTACTCTTGCCTGGAAAATCCCATGGACAGAGGAGCTTAGAAGGCTGCAGTCCATGGGGTCGCTGAGGGTTGGACAGGACTGAGTGACTTCACTTTCACTTTCACTTTCATACTTTGGAGAAGGAAATGGCAACCCACTCCAGTGTCCTTGCCTGGAGAATCCCAGGGACGGGGGAGCCTGGTGGGCTGCCATCTATGGGGTCGCACAGAGTCGGACATGACTGAAGTGACTTAGCAGCAGCAGCAGCAGGGAGATGGAGGAGGACAGTGAAGCCTGGTGTGCTGTAATCCATTGATTCAAAAGAATCAGACACAACTTAGCAAGTGAACAATGGACATCAACAGGGACTGATGTGAAAAAGTTACCCAGATACATTGTGACAAAGAAGGACAATTGTATTAGTTTTCTATTACTACCATAGCAAATCACCACCAACTTAATGTCTTAAAATAACACCAATTGATTCTTTAGATCAACAGGTTCTTCAGATCAGAGATTTGATAGCTTGGCTGGGTCTTTGCTTAGAATATCAGAGTCTCACAAGACCAAAATCAAGGAGTTACATGTTTGTGTTTCTGGAGACTTGAGGACAGAATATTTTTCCTGACTCATTCAGACTGTTGCCAGAACTCATATTGTTGACTGAGGCTAGATGACTGAGGTCTCTGTTTCTTTGTTTGCTACTATCTAAGGGTCATTCCCAGTTTGGAAATATCACTTACCTCTGGGTTCATGATTACCTTTAGCCATCTCTAAAGCCTGTATCCACAGGTGGAATTGTTAGTATGCGAACCTCAGATCTAATCCAGTCTTCTCTGCAGGGAACTCCCTAAACACTTCTGCCTTCCTCTTCCACTCTGAAGTGCTCATGTGAATGTCTTGAGCCTACCTGGGTAATCCAGGACAATACTCCTATTTGAAAGTCTGTAACCTAAGTACATAAGTTGTTTCTTTTGCCACTTGATATAACGATCAAAGAAGGCAATTGCAACCCACTCCAGTACTCTTGCCTGGAAAATCCCATGGGCAGAGGAGCCTGGAAGGCTGCAGTCCATGGGATCACAAAGAGTCAGACACAACTGAGCGACTTCACTTTCACTTTTCACTTTCATGCATTGGAGAAGGCAATGGCAACCAAATCCAGTGTTCTTGCCTGGAGAATTTCAAGGATGGCAGAGCCTGGTGGGCTGACATCTATGAGTCATGCAGAGTCAGACAAGACTGAAGTGACTTAGCAGCATAATAAAGATAGGTTACATCAGTTATTGTGTGGATATCTTCTGGAAATCAATATTCTATATACTACACTAATCTAGCATGTTACTATCTGTTTCAGAAAAACAAATGTTACAACATATTTGGTTATATAAAGAATATCTCTAGAGTTTACTTTAAAAACTAAGAAAATTCTGAAGAGGGAATCTGATTGCCCCTTATCTGGAAATATGGCAGTGGAAAATGCCTAGTGAGAAAAATTTAGTGTAAATTTAAAAAAAAAATCTGCAATGAAAAATGAATATATGAAAAAAAAACTTTTAAAAATCTTTTCAGCTACTCAACACATGTTAATAATTGTTATAAAGAAGGCTCTAGAGCAAAGGCTTTATAGAGAAAATAGGCCATTAGGTAGTATAATATATTAATGAGCATAAACCATTTAAAAAATAAAAACAAAGAAAGAATTAAAAACAAAATTCGTAGGAGAAGAACAATAAGATGAGAAAAGAAAGGGAGGTTAAAAAAATAATGGATACGTGTGTGTGTGTTCATAAATGTTTTTCTCTAGACTATGAATAAAGATACAAAAAGTGGTATTTGCAGGACACTAACATTAAGGAGAAGATGTTGGGGATGATTTGATTAAGAGAATGTTGACTATGCGAAGCCTCATCTTACTTAGGAAACTCAAAATATTTAACTGTTATTGTACAATTAAAAAGTCGTGGAATACTTTTGAACATAATGATTGACATTTAATTGTATTAGACTTTTATATGTGTTTGAATAAACCTACATATAATTTTTCATTTGGGAGAAGGAATAAGTAACGAGCATAACCAGTAAAGAATAGTACATGATCTTTCTTTAAAGGAGAGATGAAGACTATTGGATTAGGAAGCTTCTGACATGATTTCATATTCATGAATAGGAGACATTTTTCTGGACTTGATTTTTTTCAAATTTGCCTTTCCACTAAAGCAGAAAGAAAAAGAAAAGGTATATGAGAGAAGGTCCAGGAGTGTATCATGCTAGTAACAAAAACAGAAAAGCCAATGAATGACAAAGCATAGACTATCCCAAGATGGTAGGGTGAAATCATCTTTTAATCAAAAACATGCCTAAATAGGAATTCAACTGTGTTCAATTATTTGGTAAAGAGATACTATGTCAGCTAAACTGCCTAGTTGTATAACAGAAAAGATCAGTAAAATAGACCTCACTATCTATAAGGAAATGCACAAATCAATTACAATTAACTAAGGAAGTGAATAAAGACTTATTTCCCTTTCTATGTACATGCAGTTTATAAAAAACTGCAAAGAGAAAACATTTACAATATTTAAGCTGCCAAAAGTAAAGGATACAAATACTGCAAGTCTGGAAATTGGATAGATTAAATTATTCAATAATTGAAAACAATGGAGCTTAGAGAAACATATTGGATTACATTAGAGTAAGACACAACAATCATTAAAACAAATGGGTTATACTGAGAAATCATATTTTGTTGAATTAGTTTCCATAGCAAGAGAATGAGTGAAGTGAGTGAAGTCACTCAGTCATGTCCGACTCTGCAGCCCAATGGACTGTAGCAGCCTACCATACTCCTGTGTCCATGGGATTTTCCAAGCAAGACTACTGGAGTGGGTTGACATTGCCTTCTCCATAGAAAGAGAATGGAGCTGTGTAAAAAGCAACATATGCTTTGAAGGAGAATCCTGCTCCCTTAAAATGTTTTATGTGTTTATTACAGAAAATTTGTTGTGTGATGGACAGAAAGATGTCAAAGGAAAGGAAAGGAAAGTGAAATCACTCAGTTGTGTCCAACTCTTTGCAACCCCATGGATTGTAGTCTACCAGGCTCCTATGTCCATGGGATTTTCCAGGCAATAGTACTGGAGTGGATTGCCATTTCCTTCTCCAGGGGATCTTCCTGACCCAGGAATCGAACCCAGGTCTCCCATATTGTAGACAGACACTTTACTGTCTGAGCCACCAGGGAAGTCACAGAAAGATCTCAAAGGCATATTCTAAAAGGATAAAAATATATTGGCAAAGTTATGAAACTCTGTGAGAATGTTTACATAAGTAGCAATTAATACAGTTGGCTCACAAACAAGTGTGTAGTTTCTCTTGTTTCCAGAGATTCTATATATTCAGTAAGAGAGGAAGATTTAGTAAATGGAATTTGCTATTTTTGTGGGAGTTTCTGATGCTGGGAAAGATTGAAGGTGGGAGGAGAAGGGGACAACAGAGGATGAGATGGTTGGATGATATTACCAACTCAATGGACATGAGTTTGAGTAAACTCTGGGAGTTGGTGATGGACAGGAAGGCCTGGGACTCCAGTCCATAGAGTCCCAAAGAGTCAGACAAGAC
>SJYW01047778.1:59359-69399 GCA_006410735.1 Raphicerus campestris | reverse complement strand
GTGTGTGTGTGTTCATAAATGTTTTTCTCTAGACTATGAATAAAGATACAAAAAGTGGTATTTGCAGGACAGTAACATTAAGGAGAAGATGTTGGGGATGATTTGATTAAGAGAATGTTGACTATGGGAAGCTTCATCTTACTTAGGAAACTCAAAATATTTAACTGTTATTGTACAATTAAAAAGTCGTGGAATACTTTTGAACATAATGATTGACATTTAATTATATTAGACTTTTATATGTGTTTGAATAAACCTACATATAATTTTTCATTTGGGAGAAGGAATAAGTAACCAGCATAACCAGTAGAGAATAGTACATGATCTTTCTTTAAAGGAGAGATGAAGACTATTGGATTAGGAAGCTTCTGACATGATTTCATATTCATGAATAGGAGACATTTTTCTGGACTTGATTTTTTTCAAATTTGCCTTTCCACTAAAGCAGAAAGAAAAAGAAAAGGTATATGAGAGAAGGTCCAGGAGTGTATCATGCTAGTAACAAAAACAGAAAAGCCAATGAATGACAAAGCATAGACTATCCCAAGATGGTAGGGTGAAATCATCTTTTAATCAAAAACATGCCTAAATAGGAATTAAACTGTGTTCAATTATTTGGTAAAGAGATACTATGTCAGCTAAACTGCCTAGTTGTATAACAGAAAAGATCAGTAAAATAGACCTCACTATCTATAAGGAAATGCACAAATCAATTACAATTAACTAAGGAAGTGAATAAAGACTTATTTCCCTTTCTATGTACATGCAGTTTATAAAAAACTGCAAAGAGAAAACATTTACAATATTTAAGCTGCCAAAAGTAAAGGATACAAATACTGCAAGTCTGGAAATTGGATAGATTAAATTATTCAATAATTGAAAACAATGGAGCTTAGAGAAACATATTGGATTACATTAAAGTAAGACACAACAATCATTAAAACAAATGGGTTATACTGAGAAATCATATTTTGTTGAATTAGTTTCCATAGCAAGAGAATGAGTGAAGTGAGTGAAGTCACTCAGTCATGTCCGACTCTGCAGCCCAATGGACTGTAGCAGCCTACCATACTCCTGTGTCCATGGGATTTTCCAAGCAAGACTACTGGAGTGGGTTGACATTGCCTTCTCCATAGAAAGAGAATGGAGCTGTGTAAAAAGCAACATATGCTTTGAAGGAGAATCCTGCTCCCTTAAAATGTTTTATGTGTTTATTACAGAAAATTTGTTGTGTGATGGACAGAAAGATGTCAAAGGAAAGGAAAGGAAAGTGAAATCACTCAGTTGTGTCCAACTCTTTGCAACCCCATGGATTGTAGTCTACCAGGCTCCTATGTCCATGGGATTTTCCAGGCAATAGTACTGGAGTGGATTGCCATTTCCTTCTCCAGGGGATCTTCCTGACCCAGGAATCGAACCCAGGTCTCCCATATTGTAGACAGACACTTTACTGTCTGAGCCACCAGGGAAGTCACAGAAAGATCTCAAAGGCATATTCTAAAAGGATAAAAATATATTGGCAAAGTTATGAAACTCTGTGAGAATGTTTACATAAGTAGCAATTAATACAGTTGGCTCACAAACAAGTGTGTAGTTTCTCTTGTTTCCAGAGATTCTATATATTCAGTAAGAGAGGAAGATTTAGTAAATGGAATTTGCTATTTTTGTGGGAGTTTCTGATGCTGGGAAAGATTGAAGGTGGGAGGAGAAGGGGACAACAGAGGATGAGATGGTTGGATGATATTACCAGAGTTTGAGTAAACTCTGGGAGTTGGTGATGGATAGGAAGGCCTGGGACTCCAGTCCATAGAGTCCCAAAGAGTCAGACAAGACTGAGTGAATAGAACTGCTCTTCTAAGGGGCTTTCTAGTTGGCACTAGCAGTAAATAACCTGCCTGCCAATGCAGAAGATGTAAGAGATGCAGATTTACTCCCTGGGTCAGGAAGATCCTCTGGGCGAGGAAATGGTAAGCCATTCCAGTATTGTTGCCTGGAGAATCCTATAGACAGAGAAGCCTGTTGGTTTAGACATGACCAAAGTGACTTAGCATGCACAAGTGCTCTTACACACTTTAAAGACCGGCTGAGGACTCTGTATGCCAAAGGCCCGATGGTCCTGAAAGTCAACTCTTAGACAAGGGAAACCAAAGTCAATTTTCCTCATGTGTTATTTTTCAACCAATCCTGATTTCAAATCTTTCTAAAAGGATGAACCTTAGAACTAAAGGACAGAAGTGTATTAATAATTGGGAAGCTATCATTGGAACATAAGATCCAGATTATACAAATTCTGAGCTCAGTTTTATATTGTGTTAGGGATCAACCCAAGGAGTGGTGGCTGCACAGGAGCAGGAGGACCTAGAGGAGCTATCCCACATTGAAGGTCAGGAAGGCGGTGGTAAGGAGACACCCCTCATTCAAGGTAAGAAACAGCAGGTATGCTTTGCTGGAGCAGCCGTGAAAAGGTACCCTATGCTCAAGGTAAGAGAAACCCAAGTAAGATGGTAGGTGTTGCAAGAGGGCATCAGAGGGCAGACACACTGAAACCATACACACAGAAAACTAATCAGCTAATCACACTAGGACCACAGCCTTGTTTAACTCAATGAAACTAAGCCATGCCTGTGGGGGAAGCCATGACAGGTGGGTCATGGTGGAGAGGGCTGACAGAACATACTCCACTGGAGNAATCAGCTAATCACACTAGGACCACAGCCTTGTTTAACTCAATGAAACTAAGCCATGCCTGTGGGGGAAGCCATGACAGGTGGGTCATGGTGGAGAGGGCTGACAGAACATACTCCACTGGAGAAGGGAATGGCAAGCCACTTTAGTATTCTTGCCTTGAGAAGACCATGAACAGCATGAAAAGGCAAAATGATAGGATACTGAAAGAGGAACTCCCCAGGTCAGTAGGTGCCCAATATGCTANATAGAAAAAAAATACCAAAAACAACGAAAAGATAGATAGGCAACTCCTACTGCAAAAGAGTAGAAATCACAGTTTTAATTCTTACAAATTGTGGTCTTCCTTAAATATTTCAAGAACTTTTAATATTTTTACATTAATTATCAAAGAGACTACAGGAGTAGTTTATTAAAAATGAATGAGCTTGCTTTATAAAAAGTGTCTTAATGTGTTTTTCTAAACGTGTTTTATTGTTTTTTACAAAAAATAAAAATAAAGCCACATTGTACCTGCAGCAATCTCATTATATTACTTCCATATTTTTATCTAACACCTTCAAAGTCTTAGTAATTGTGTTGTAGGAAGAGGGACCCTTTCCAGGTCCTGAAACTGGACTCTTGTCTAACACTCAGAAATGAATTGTCTGAGGAGACACATGTGCTCCTCAAACAAAGCAAGAGATTTTATTGGGAAAGGGCACCCAGGTGGAGAGCAGTAGGGTAAGCGAAGCCAGGAGAACAACTCTGCCACAGACTGATTCAGAGTCCTTCCGGGTGGGACATGCCTTGTTCTGCCAAGATGGATGCCAGTGAGAAGGATTCTGGGAGATGGTCAGACATGTGGTATCTCCTTTAAACCTTTCCTGAACTCTTCCAGTTGATGGTGGCTTATAAATTCTGTGTTCCTTACCAGGACCTCCTGTCATAAAACAACTCATGCAAATGGTTACTATGGTGCCTGACCAGGATGGGCAGTTTCAGTCACTGTGCTTGCCCTGACAGTTGGCTGCTCACTCCTCAAAAGCAAATACTTGAGGGTGAGTGTTGGTAGGAACAGAAAGTTTGCTTTACTCAGGAGGCTGGTGTCACAAGGACAAGGTAGACTCATGTCTCAGAACCTAGATTCTGCTTGGCCATGTCAACTTTAAAGAGCAAAGGGGGAAGTAATCTCAGGTACTCACTGAGGTGGTGTGTCAGATTGGTCATCATCTCCCACTGCTCAGGTTTTTTAACTCCTTGTTATTTTTCATTAGATGCTATCTCATTCATGAAGTTTGGGAGATTATTGAAGGGGAAAGAGGGGGAAAGATCTAGTCATCTGTTAATTACTTATTCTTCATTTCTATTTCTTTCATCTAAGGGAAAAAAGAAAACAAATTAGCAATGTTTTGTGTGATCAAAAGATTTGAAATGTGTGCTTGGGCTGGAGATGAGTAGAGCATGGGGATCTCCGGTTTAAAAGTTAGTTACAATATACCTTTGCTAAAGCGACAGGACAAAAGGGACCTCCTGCAGAGAGCTGCTTCCTATACAGAGCTCTTACCTGCAAAGAGCTGCTTACAAAGCAGGTAAATTGCAGATAGAGCTGCTAGTATTAGGAAGATAAAAGTTTATTGATTCGTGTGGGGCTTTGGAATTTAACTCAGTGAACCTATCTTATATAAAGTGTTATATAAATAGTATTATACATTTTCATTTAATTGTATTTTTAATTACTAAGCAGTTAAAGAAACTATACATTGCATACAATTAAGAAAATGTGATATTCATAAATATATGAATAGATACATCCTATATAATAGTTTTATTTTAAATTGAAAAGTATAGAATACATTAAGTATGTATAAAAATTAACCAATCTTAGAGAATAAATAGCAAATGTTAAACCACCTACCCATGCTCCAGGCCAAAGTAGATTTTCTTGACACAAAAGTCCCACTCATGACCCTCCTGATATCATCCTCCCTCAGTTTCTTCCTAAATAATTAAGCAATCTGCTGTACTCAACAACTCCCATATCCTTGCCACAGAGTCTTCCAGAAACCAAGGAAATGCCCTACAATCGGTCATTCTCTGAAGTCTTGGCATCTTCCAGTGAAATATCCTTTATTTGGCTGGTAGATAAAGGATGTGAGAGCAAAACATATTCCATTGGGCAGAAGTATAAAAGGATATCAAGGGATTATCTTTGAGAATTAGAATTATAGTTAATCTCCCCTAGAAGAAAAAGAAAGAATATCTGCTGAAAAAAACCCTGAGTCTTTGTCACTGTTTTCCTGTTCCCTGATTCCACTAGGCTGAATCAAGGGCTAATCATCTCCTTGCATTTCTTTATAGTTTTCACTATCCACAGATATGTCTGTAAACATTAAAAGATGTTGAACTTTGTCTTTAGAAATATTTATATTTGGCTGTGCTGGGTCTTCCTTTCTGGATGTGGATTTTCTTGAGTTTCAGCAACCAAAGGCTACCCTCTAATTGCAGTGAAAGGCTTCTCATTGGGGTGGCTTCTCTTGTTGTGAAGCTTGGGCTCTTGAGTGTGCAGGTTGCAGTAGTGTCACATGGGACTCAGTTGCCTCATGTTGAAGGAGGAAACAGACTCCTCTTGAAAACAGGACTTCATCTTGAAAACAGGACTCTATCTTGGGCCAGACTGTGGACTTTGAGCTATATGCCCAGTATCTATGGAAATGACATACCAACTGGGAAACCAGAGCCCCCAGATGGAAGAGCCCCAGGGCTTATATCTAGATTCTCTGTCACCTAAAAGGATACCTTAATTAACTGTGTAGCTGAATAGAATTATAAATTCTACTGTGCTTATTGGGCTATGACCATAGGCCTATTGATAATTGTCCACTGTTAACTACCTAGGCTTAAGGCATATAAATCATGGGTTAACTTTGACTGTATCTTTCTTTTTCTTTGTTCAGACTAGTTTCAGGGAATTTGGGGAGGTGGATTTGGGCACATACACTTAGGGTATATAAGGTTTTCACAAAAACTGATCAAGGTCCTTGCCTAAGAGGAAACTCTGCCTTGGGCCCACCAGTGTAATTAACTGCACTCCACTATCTGCATTGTCCTTCTGAGTGAGTTTGTTTCCTGGAATACATGGCTACAACAATGGCCTGGGGATCTTCCCAGAGCAGGGATAAACTGGTGGTTCCTGTATTGCAAGGCAGATTCCCAATCATGACAGTACCAGGGAAACCTTGAACTTTGTCTTTTAATGTTAGATATTTTTCTTCACATTGTACTTTGAGATTAATTCATGATGCTAAGTGACACATTTGTTTCAATGTGGCATAATATCCTATTATATGATTATTGTTGTTTTTTTGTTGTTTAACTTCTAAGTCCTATCCAACTGTTTTGTGACCCCCTGGATTGTAGGCTACCAGGCTCCTCTGTTCAAGGGATCTCGCAGGCAAGAATACTGGTAAAGGTTACATTTCTTTCTCCAGGGAATATTTACTGACCCAGGGATCAAACCTGAATCTCCTGCATTGCAGGTGGATTGTTTATCACTAAGCCAGCAGGGAAACCTCTGTACAAATATTATAAAACTTATTAATATATTCTACTTTAATGAACATTTTGCTTGGTTCATTTTTGTTATTATCAGCACAGCTTGAGTAAATATTACTTTATATCTCTCCTGCTGAATATATTGTTTTCTTTCATATCTTTTCTTAGTTTTTGATTGTCATTCTTCAGCTTCTGAAGATGTAAGTGTTGGTCATTGATTCTTAGCATTTCTCCCTTTCTAATACATGGCATCACCGACTCAGTAGACATGAGTTTGAGTAAACTTTGGGAGTTTGTGATGGACAGGGAGGCCTGGAATNTCATTCTTTAGCTTCTGAAGATGTAAGTGCTGGTCATTGATTCTTAGCATTTCTCCCTTTCTAATACATGGCATCACCGACTCAGTAGACATGAGTTTGAGTAAACTTTGGGAGTTTGTGATGGACAGGGAGGCCTGGAATGCTATAGTCCGTGGGGTCACAAAGAGTCGGACACAACTGAGCGACTGAAGTGAACTGAATACATGCATTCAGATCAAACATATTTTTATTACTGGTCAATGCAAAAAAACGTTAAATTTTGTAATGGCAATTATTTTTTACCCCTTTGATTTTTAACAGTCTTGTTTAATTTACAACTATTGAGAATTTCCTACTTATTTCTGTGGTACTTATTCCTGTGTTAACTCCATTATGATAAGGGGACATAATTCTTTATATTTGTTATTTTCAAATGTGTTGTGATTTGTTTTATGTCTCAACATCTGGTCTCTTTGATGAAACATTTGCTATGTACTTGAAAAGAATGTCTTTTGCAGCTGTTGGGAATAATGTTCTATATAAGTCAATTAGGTCAAGTTGATTAAATGTCTTGCTCATATTTTTTATATTGTTACTGTTTTTTTTTTTTTGTCTGCATCTTTTACCAGATACTAAGAAAGGTGTGTTAAAATGTCACATTATGATTGTAGATTATTTTTCCTTTTGGTTCTATTAACTTTGTTTTATTTTTTAAAGTAATAAATGTAAAAATCTTTAATTAAGAAAAATTAAAAATCTTGTTATATGATACTTGTAAATTTTTTAAATGAACTTTTTAGGAACTTTCTTGGTAGTTTAGTGGTTAATGATCTGCATTTCAATGCAGGGGAGGGAATGCAGGTTCAATCCCTGGTTGAGGAATTAGGATCCTACATGTTGCAGAACAACTAAACCCATGTGTCTCAAACTGAGTCTGCATGTTACTACATAAGATTCTGCATGATGTCAGGAGGATCCTACATATATCATTTAAGACTCAACACAGCTAAATAAAAAATGTTTAAATAAATCCAGTGAACTTTATAATGTGTGGAGGAGAACATCAAAAGCGTGCATACACATTTAGCAGAAAAGCTGGCAATCATGGAAGGGTATGTAGGTCATAGGTGGAAATGTGAAGTTCAACAGGAATGAAATGGGCCACCCTCTGCAGCATTTTGACATGAAGTAACTGAGCAATCTGACCTATGTGGAAAATAAACTGCAATAGACCAAGGGGAGAATCAGGAAAATTATTTATATATTGTATCATCTTAATCCAACTGAGAGATAAGGGTAACTCATTAAATTGACAGAAACAATTGAATTCTGTCACGTAATTTATTTTTAATTGAAGAATAATTGCTTTATATCCTTTTATGGATCACAACTTTGTTGTGGTAAAATGGCTTGAGTAACTCAATGAAGCTATGAGTCATGCTGTGCAGGGTCACATAAGATGGACAGGTCATAGTAAAGAGTTCTGATAAAACATGGCTCACTGGAGGAAGAAATGACAGACCTTTGACAGTGTGGATCACAACAAATTGTGGAATATAGTTAAAGAGATGGGAATACCAGACCACTTTACCTGTGTTCTGAAAACCTCTGTGCAGGTCAAGAAGCAACATTTAGAACCAGACATGGAACAATTGACAGGTTAAAAACTGGAAAAGTTGTATGACAATGTTGTATATTGTCACCCTGCTTATTTGATTTCTATACAGAGTACATCATGCCGATCTTGGGCTGGATGAATCACAAACTGGAATCAAGATTGCCAAGAGAAACATTACTAACATCAGATACAGAGATGATGCTACTTTAATGGGAGAAACTGAAGAGAAACTAAAGAGCCTCTTGATGAGAGTGAAAGAGGAGACTGAAATAGCTGGCTTAAAACCCAATATTAAAAATTAATATCATGACATGTAGTCCCATCACTTCATGACACATAGAAGGGGAAAAGCTGAAGTAGAGGCAGATTTTATTTTCTTGGGCTCCAAAATCACTGTAGATGGTGATTGTTGCCATGAAATTTAAAGACACTTGCTACTTAGAAGGAAAGCTATGACAAACATAGACAGTGTATTAAAAAACAGAAACATGATTTTTCCAACAAAAGTTCATCTAGTAAGGCTATGTTTTTCCAATATTCATATATGGATGTGAGAGTTGGACTATAAAGAAAGCTGAGCATTGAAGAATTGATGCTTTTGAAATGAAGTGTTGGAGAAGACTCTTGAGAGTCCCATGGACTTGAAGGAGATCAAACTAGTCAATCTTAAAGGAAATCAACCCTGAGTATTCACTGCAAATTCTGAGGCTGAAGCTGAAAATCCAGTATTTTGGCCACCTGATGCAAAGAGCTGACTCATTGGCAAAGACCCTGATGCTGGGAAAGATTGAAGGCAAAAGGAAGAGGGAGCGGCAGAGGATGAGATGGGTAGAGAGCTTCATCAAGTCAATGGACATGAGTCTGATCACACTCTGGGAGATAATGAAGGACAGAGCTGCAGTCCACGGAGTTGCAAAGAGTCAGACACGACTTAGTGACCGAACAACAACAATGAAATTGGTAAACAAGGTTGTGCCATATAACAATATGAATTAGTCATTCGGTTCAGTTCAGTCACTCAGTCATGTGAATTGCAGCACGCCAGGCCTCCCTGTCCATCACCAACTCTCGGAGTTCACTCAGAGTCACGTCTATTGAGTCCGTGATGCCATCCAGCCATCTCATCCTCTGCCGTCCCCTTCTCCTCCTGCCCCCAATCCCTCCCAGCATCAGAGTCTTTTCCAATGAGTCAATTCTTCACATGAGGTGGCCAAAGTACCGGAGTTTCAGCTTTAGCATCATTGCTTCCAAAGAAATCCCAGGGCTGATTTCCTTCAGAATGAACTGGTTGGATCTCCTTGCAGTCCAAGGGACTCTCAAGAGTCTTCTCCAATGCCACAGTTCAAAAGCATCAATTCTTCAGCACTTAGATTTCTTCACAGTCCAACTCTCACATTCATACATGACCACTGGAAAAACCATAGCCTTGAATAGACGGACATTTGTTGGCAAAGTAATGTCCCTGCTTTTGAATATGCTATCTAGGTTAGTCAAAACTTTTCTTCCAAGGAGTAAGTGTCTTTTAATTTCATGGCTGCAGTCACCATCTGCAGTGATTTTGGAGCCCCAAAAATAAAGTCTGACACTGTTTCCCCATCTATTTCCCATGAAGTGATGGGACCATATGCCATGATCTTCGTTTTCTGTATGTTGAAATTTAAGCCAACTTTTTCACTGTCCACTTTCACTTTCATCAAGAGACTTTTTAGTTCCTCTTCACTTTCTGCCATAAGGGTGGTGTCATCTGCATATCTGAGGTTATTGATATTTCTCCTGGCAATCTTGATTCCAGCTTGTGCTTCTTCAAGCCCAGCATTTCACACGATGTACTCTGCATATAGTCATTGCTGCTGCTAAGTCACTTCAGTCGTGTCCAACTCTGTGCAACCCCATAGATGGCAGCC
>SJYW01047778.1:41929-55292 GCA_006410735.1 Raphicerus campestris | reverse complement strand
CCAAAAATAAAGTCTGACACTGTTTCCCCATCTATTTCCCATGAAGTGATGGGACCATATGCCATGATCTTCGTTTTCTGTATGTTGAAATTTAAGCCAACTTTTTCACTGTCCACTTTCACTTTCATCAAGAGACTTTTTAGTTCCTCTTCACTTTCTGCCATAAGGGTGGTGTCATCTGCATATCTGAGGTTATTGATATTTCTCCTGGCAATCTTGATTCCAGCTTGTGCTTCTTCAAGCCCAGCATTTCACACGATGTACTCTGCATATAGTCATTGCTGCTGCTAAGTCACTTCAGTCGTGTCCAACTCTGTGCAACCCCATAGATGGCAGCCCCCCAGGCTCTGCCGTCCCTGGGATTCTCAAGGCAAGAACATTGGAGTAGGTTGCCATTTCCTTCTCCAATCCATGAAAGTGAACAGTGAAAGTAAAGTCTCTCAGTCGTGTCCAACTTTTATACACAAATCCTTTCCCTCGTGAACTGTCCCTCCAACTATCATATGTCCTAGAAAAGGCATTGGCACCCCACTCCAGTACTCTTGGCTGGAAAATCCCATGGATGGAGGAACCTGGTAGGCTGCAGTCCATGGGGTCGCTAAGAGTCAGACAGGACTGAATGACTTCACTTTCACTTTTCACCTTCATGCACTGGAGAAGGAAATGGCAACCTACTCCAGTGCTCTTGCCTGGAGAATCCCAGGGACAGGGGAGCCTGGTGGGCTGCTGTCTATGGGGTCTCACAGAGTCAGACAAGACTGAAGTGACTTAGCAGCAGCTGCAGCAGCAGCAACAGCAATATCATATGACCCAGCAATCCCACTATTGAGAATAAACCTGAGAAAACCATAATTAAAAAAGATACATGTACTGCAATGTTCATTGAAGCACTATCCACAATAGCCAGGACATTGAAGCAACCTAGATGGGCAACAACAGAAGCTGTATATATGTTTAAAGTAGAAAGAAAACAATGTTCTAATGAGTATAGGCAGCAGGAGTGGGGATAGGGAGGAGAGAGTTAAAGAAAACAGAAGTCAAGATGACTTCTAAAAGCTCTGGCCTCAGAAATCTGAAGAATAGCACTGTCATCAGCTGTGCTGAGGAAGGATTATACATGTGTTTTTGGTGAAGCATGCAATTAGGTGTATTGCCACAACTGTGCCACAAATATGACTGTGTAACTTCAGAAGTTATTCTCTTAAAGAGAGAGAGAGAGAGAGAGAGAGAGAGAGAGAGAGAGAGAGAGAGAGACTATCTTTAATTCATTGTATATTCTTGCTTCCTTTGTCAAAGATAAGGTGTCCATAGGTGAGTGGATTTATCTCTGGGCTTTCTATTTTGTTCGATTGATCTGTATTTCTGTCTTTGTGCCAGTACCATACTGTCTTGATGACTGTGGCTTTGTAGTAGAGCCTGAAGTCAGGCATGTTGATTCCTCCAGTTCCATTCTTCTTTCTCAAGATTGCTTTGGCTATTCGAGGTTTTTTGTATTTCCATACAAATTGTGAAATTATTGGTTCTAGCTCTGTGAAAAATACTGCTGGTAGCTTGATAGGGATTCATGTTGATGTTTGGCAAAACCAATACAGTATTATAAAGTAAAAAANTGACTTAGCAGCAGCTGCATCAGCAGCAACAGCAACATCGTATGACCCAGCAATCCCACTATTGAGAATAAACCTGAGAAAACCATAATTTAAAAAGATACATGTACTGCAATGTTCATTGAAGCACTATCCACAATAGCCAGGACATTGAAGCAACCTAGATGGGCAACAACAGAAGCTGTATATATGTTTAAAGTAGAAAGAAAACAATGTTCTAATGAGTATAGGCAGCAGGAGTGGGGATAGGGAGGAGAGAGTTAAAGAAAACAGAAGTCAAGATGACTTCTAATAGCTCTGGCCTCAGAAATCTGAAGAATAGCACTGTCATCAGCTGTGCTGAGGAAGGATTATACATGTGTTTTTGGTGAAGCATGCAATTAGGTGTATTGCCACAACTGTGCCACAAATATGACTGTGTAACTTCAGAAGTTATTCTCTTAAAAAGAGAGAGAGAGAGACTATCTTTAATCCATTGTATATTCTTGCTTCCTTTGTCAAAGATAAGGTGTCCATAGGTGAGTGGATTTATCTCTGGGCTTTCTATTTTGTTCGATTGATCTGTATTTCTGTCTTTGTGCCAGTACCATACTGTCTTGATGACTGTGGCTTTGTAGTAGAGCCTGAAGTCAGGCATGTTGATTCCTCCAGTTCCATTCTTCTTTCTCAAGATTGCTTTGGCTATTCGAGGTTTTTTGTATTTCCATACAAATTGTGAAATTATTGGTTCTAGCTCTGTGAAAAATACTGCTGGTAGCTTGATAGGGATTCATGTTGATGTTTGGCAAAACCAATACAGTATTATAAAGTAAAAAAGAAAAAAAAAGAAAAAAGATATTTTATGCATTTTGTGTTTTCAGTGGCAGAAAAAAAAAAAAAGAAAGAAAGAAAGAAAGAAGAGAATATACCCATAGTATGGTTTTAGCACATTAAACTTTGTAAACTAAATAATGAAGTTTTGATTCAAGAACTGGGAAGGTGAAGGAATTAGCTTGCAATTATGACCTTTCACAGACTTTTGCTCAGTAAGTCATTTATGCAAGTATAAATGATAGAATGCAAGCGATGCTTCTACTTAGTTCTATTGTGTCCTTTATAAACTTTACTATGTCCTTTATTAATTCAGATAATCAAGAATTTTATTTCTCTGAAGTCATCACACTCAGTTAGTTTAAATTTAACCATATATATTTAGCATAATGCCATATGACTACAAATGACACCTTTCTCTAATTTGGAGAAGACACATTTTATTTCCTGCTGTGGTTTAACAGTATCTCTCTCCTTTTTAAAAATCCCTAGAATGTTGTATAATGGATTTAAATTTTGATACACTTCCTTGGGCTAAATTGCTCTATTTCCATCAAGACAAAAAAGCTTCCTCTGGGTCACCAACTAATTATTCATTCTGCTGTGTACAGTCCCAAATGAAGCTTTAGATCTTCAACAAGTTATTAATATAATTTTCAAAGTCATATACATAATGAAAGGTGTTTTAGCATTGATAATAGAGAACTTCTATAATGAGAAAACTCTTCTATGTAATGATAGTATCATAATTTTACTCCCTGCTGTTTTTTCATTGTCTACTAAAAGTGTTCTCTCAAGAAGAGAAAAAAAAAAAGCAAATTAGGAAAAAGAAATAAAAGAAATCTTTATAAATGAGTGACTTGCATTATCATTTAAATTCTACTGTTTCTACCCTCCTGCTTACCTCTAAGATTGTTCTTACTGAGAAATAGAAAATGTTTATCACCTAAACATGTACATTAGAATGAATTATATCTTTCTTCTGCTCTAACAATCTGACCTAAACTCTTTATTGGTAAAATAAAGCTTAAAATATAAATGTTCCTCTTCCTCTTGGAGGAACATTTATATAGGAATTTATATAGAGCTATATGTCAATTACATCTCAATAAAACTGGAAAAGAGTATATTTCTTAAGTTGAAATTATTTCTTATTTATGTTTCAAATATTCCCTTTTGTAACAAAAATCTATGATAAAGGCAAAATAAAAAACTGAAAAAAAAATTATATTGTGTTTTAAAGCTTTCACTTCTAACCAAAACATAAATGCTTGAGTCAGGGTATCAAAATAAATTATGCACTGAAAATTTTACTTTAATGTAAAGTGTCCGGAAGACAATGGAGCAACATGAATCAAGATTGTTGTACAATTTTTCAATTTTCTCAATAGAGAAGCATTCAGCACTACAATACAACTACATATGCTTTTAAATGAGATTTTCACTAATCGTTTATGAACATAAATGTGTTTATTTTTTATTTGTTTGGAAATATTTGGAAAAGTCATTTTACATAGCATTGAAAAAGAATAAGATGATATCCAAGTCTACAATAGCCTTCCTTAATGAAGAAAGACTTAAACATCAATCGCAGTCTCAGCTAACAAAGTTCTCCCTACTTTGTATATATGTGAATAAGATAAAAAATAATTTATAACAATAAAAAACAATGTGGTGTGCTTTTCTACCCTCCTTTAAAAAGAAAATTTTTTACAATTGTAACAGAATATGATAAGCCAAAATTTTACCATAACATTTAATGTTGCAGAGGGCTTTTAGCCAAATGTCCTACCACATCTTACCAGCACCTTCTAAGCAGACTTGGGTGTATTTCTCTTTTACTCATACTATTCTCTCTTCTGCATGGATGTGTTTTGTGGAAAGTTTTACTTTCATAGTTTCCTTTTTTTTTTTTTTTTTAATTCAAAGGATTCATTAACAAAAGAAACCACTCATTACAGAAAAATAGACAATTTCAGTTTTTTATGGAAGATTATTTGACTTAATTTCAATATTCAGTCATTAAAAAAAAATAGAAACAGTGGAGAGAAGAAATAGCACATATGCCACCACATTGGGCTGACCAATATCCAGGCTTAAACAGTACTGGGGGAAGTATCTCATTAACAGCAAACTGGAGTTTCAGATGGGAAAGTGTCCCAGGCAGTGTGTTCACTTCGGGGTGATACTTCAAATTGCAGTTCAGAAGCTCCTGCTTATAATTCCAGGCCACAAACTAAAAAATGCAGCTCTGGTTTTACTTTAAATTTTTTACAGTGTTTGCTTCATCTTATGAGACATAGGAATTTGTTAGACCTGTAATCATTGGCCAGGCCTTCAGAGGCTCAAAAATTCTAAGATCTATGCCCTGTCTTATCTAAAGTGCCCCTCACCCCTCAACTTGCTGTGTTTGCAAGCAGGGATGGAATCTGGGCAACGTCCAGGTGGATTACAAGCAACGTCAAGGGCATGTTCTCCTACTTTAGAAGCCTGAACAATCCTCATTTTAATTTCCCTAACAAGATGCGGGTTTAATTTAGGCTTAGTTTGAACACTATCTTATCCTTGAAATTTGTTTTCACTGTCCCCTTATTCCACACATGAATAACTGTTCTTTCTAAAAGTCTTTGAATATACGGAGTGTTAAGCCAGCTTTTTCACTCTCCTTTTAGAAAGAAAATGAAGTCACTCTTTGCAACCCCATGAACAATAGCCCACCAGGCTTCTCCATCCACGGAATTTTCCAGGCAAGCGTACTGGAGTGGTTTGCCATTTCCTCCTCCAGGGGATCTTCCTGATCCAGAGATCAAGTCTAGGTCTCTTGCATTGCAGGCAGATGCTTTACCATCTGAGGCACCAGGGTAGTGCCACCATATTCAGGCATAGCCTGAGATTTGGACAAGTTTTTGATTGATGGTGGCCATTGCCTGGGTTCCAGAAAACACAACACAGATATAGCCGCAGACCAAAGGACTTAGCACTCCCATTAATTTATGGCCAATGTTAGCGATGTATTGATACATGCCACAGGAGACAGAAGTAGTATTCAATGAAAAAGATGTTTCATAGACATCTGGTCAGAAACTGTTATTTCCAAATTGTGAGAAATGCTGTCATCAGTTTTTTGGCATAGCAAAGAACAGGGGTCTATATGTACTCACATTAACATCTGAAAGGAATGGCAGCCAATAATTGATACCGGATTTCATTAACTCAGGAGATATTTATTTCACTTTTACTCTGTGACAGGCTTTGTAAGAGGGAAAGGGATATGGAAATGAGGGAGGTACACATGAATAACAAGATTTCTGTATTCCTTGGACCAAAAACAAACATATTTTGACTATTATACTCCGCTCTGAAGCCTCAAACTAGTTTTAGTTAATTTGCCAAAAAATCGTGATCCATATTCAGTTATTACAGCTAAATAAAAAAGTTATATTATAGCTTTCTCACAGTGGTGGACATGACAAGCATCTATTATATTTATACTCTTCAAATATATCACATAGCATGCCCTATAGAGTAGAAAAATTTATTTCAAAATACAGAAGCAAAGTTTGGGATGATTTAGGCTTCCTAAGCAGCTCTCATGGTCAAGAACCCTCTTGCCAATGCAGGAGACTTAAGAACCATAAATTTGATCCAATATTAGATCTACTCCAATATTCTTGCCTGGAGAATCCCATGGACAGAGGAGCCTGGAGAGCTACAATCCATAGGGTCACAAAGAGTCAGACATGACTAAAGAAACAGCACACACACACAGTCTTTCCAGGATCGTGAGTCTGTATAAATACTCTCTTTCTGTTCTCCAAAATGGAATCTGAAAATATTTTCAATGGTGTAATACTGTTCATCTCCAATGAGCCACAGAAATCTGCTATGAAACATTTGATTGCTTAAGTTCCCTGAAATTTTTACCATCTGTAGTGTGACTACTCCATCTGGTTTCTTACAGTCGACAGGTGGAAATCAATCATTGAATTTTTCTCCTCTTGGCCCAGACCTATATTAGTCTACCAATATTCTCTATGTATCTTTTTCCTCACCAAGGATTCTGTATACACCATGCGAATGCCATGAACAAATAAGTCCAAACAGTATTACCTGTGTAAAGCCCACCTGTTGATATTAAATTTTCATCATCTTCTTCAAGCTGAAAATGAACATGTGACTTCTGGGAGAAACCACAGACCTTCCCATAATCTGGTTATCTCCAGACTATGACACCAGAAATAATATAAATATGTTTGTATATGTGTATATATATGTGTGTGTGTGTGTATATGTTTATGTATATACATATATATACATGTGTTAAAATGAAAAGTCATTATAATTATAATTTTTAAAACATGTTACAATTGAACAAAAGTATAAGAAGTTTTTCGGTATATCAAGAGGCTTTCAGTATATCAATTATGTCAAGAATTTGAAATTCATGTAGTTTTCTTTCTTTTCTCTGGTTGGAAACTCTGGATATCAGAAAGAGCTTAAGAAAACACTACAGTTAAAATGGAAATTTCAAAGATAACTATATAAAACTAAGTTAATCTTTAGATACATGGATAAGCTACTTTTCTGCTTAGTCACTCAGTGGTTTTCGACTCTTTGTAATCTCATGGACTGTAGCCCACTAGGCTTCTCTGTCCATGGGATTCTCCAGGGAAGAATACTGGAGTGGGTTGCCATTTTCTTCTCCAGCGGATTCTCTCAACCCAGGGATCAAACATGAATCTCCCACATTACAGNTCAGTGGTTTTCAAATCTTTGTAATGTCATGGACTGTAGCCCACTAGGCTTCTCTGTCCATGGGATTCTCCAGGGAAGAATACTGGAGTGGGTTGCCATTTTCTTCTCCAGCGGATTCTCTCAACCCAGGGATCAAACATGAATCTCCCACATTACAGAAATATTCTTTACCATTTATTTTATATCCTCATCCCCCACCATTTACTGTGATAACCTAGACAGCATATGAGAAAGGAAAGACAACACTTTGCTGACAAAGGTCCATATAGTCAAACCTTTGATGTTTCCAGTAGCCATGTTTGTATGTGAGAGTTGGACCATAAAGAAGACTGAGAACCAAAAAATTGGTGCTTTTGAACTGTAGTGTTGGAGGAGACCCTTTGAGAGTCCCTTGGAGTACAAGATCAAACCAGTCAATCCTAAAGGAAATCAATTCTAAATATTCATTAGAAGGACTGATGATGAAACTGAGGCTCCAATATTTTGGTCACCTGAATTGAAGTGCTAATTCATTGGAAAAGGCCTTGTGCTGGGAGAGATTGAGGACAGGAGGAGAAGGGGGTGACAGAGGATAAAATGGTTGGATGATATCACCAAGTCAACGGATATGAGTTTGAGAAAACTCCAGAAGATAGTTCAGGATAGGGAAGCATAGTATGCTACAGTCCACAGGGTTGCAAAGACTTGGATTCAGATTAGTGACTGAACAACAGCATTTATCATGATGTCTGTTTTTTCACTTAATAATATGTCTTGCAAACAAAAATCTAACTCTTCATTATGATGATGTGTAATGTTACCAAGAATTTCAAATAAGATGGAAGAGAAGATCATATTTCATACTAACATGGAAACACTTCTGGTGAAATACTTTCAAATAGCTCTTTGTTTTTCCCAGTTTTTCCTTAATATCACTAGGCTATCTTCTACTCTTACATAGTACTAAAGAATGCACTAAGGTGTATATATTATTCAAAAATAAAAACAGATAAATAGTGAAATTTCTCACCATGTCAACTTTTGGAATCCCAAGCCATTGCCATACTGAATATCAAGGCTAGTGATATAAACTTTTGATCTAAAGTATTCTAAACAATAAACAATCCTAAGAAATATTGGACAGGTGATGATATATTAGCTACTGTTATAGTGGTAATTATTTTTTAATTATTATGTTGTATATCAAACTGACACAATTTTATATCAAATAAATATCAATAAAACTAGACATACAGAGATTAGATGAATATCTGTGGATGAAGATTTAAAGCAAGCTTACTATATTTCTACTAACAAAAGCATCATGAATAAACCTGATTACTTGAGTCAATTCATACCCAACCATCCTTCTCTTTGATTGTTGTATTTGGTGGACCTTTGAAGTAGTGTTACATGTGAAATCTCAAAAAAGACAGTGACATTTATAACTGTGACTCTTTCTAAAGTGAATGCTTTGTCCCCACACTTGGTTTTTTTTTCCATGTACTATGACACCTAATAGTTATTTTTTCCAATGGAAAGGACATGTCTTATAGAAACAAACAAACAAAAAAAAGAAGCAGAAGAGGAATTCCCCAGTTATCCAGTGGTTAAGAATCCACCTGGCAATTTAGGAGACATGGCTTCTGTCCCTGTTCAAGAGGATCCCACATGCCATGGAGCAAATAAGTCTGTGAACCACAGCTATTGAGCCTGTGTTCTAGAGCCCATGTTCTGCAACAAGAGAAACCACTGCAATGAGAAGCCTATGCATCACAACTAGAGAGTAGTCCCTGCTCTCCACAAGTAGAGAAAGCCCAGACACAGCAAAGAAGACCCAACACAGCCAAAATTAAATAATTAATTAATTAAAAAAGGAAGCAGAAGAGAACTTTTATTTCCTCTGTGCAGCTCTCAGGTGAAAGAAGATTCTCTTTCTGGAGCCTAAAATGCACACCAAGGTTTGCTTCCCAAATGCATTAATTTGATCAGTTGTTCCATTTTCTCAGGTACAGACTAAGTGAGGCAACAGAGAGCTTCCAAGAGTGTAAAAAACTATTAGGTGTCACTTTACATGCAAGGCACAATCAGCAATTGAAGAATGTTTGTCTCCTAGTAGTCTCCTATTACTATTTTCTTAATCCCACTGACCTTAACTTTTAAGAATACAACAAACTAAAAGTGTGGTTGTCTAATTCAAGGGACTAGATCAGTGACCTACACGGTTTTGCTTTTACCCTCATATGACCTATGTCTCCATAAGTTCTACTGCTCCTCTTGGACCCATAAGAAAATGAATTATTACAGAAGAGTGAATTTATTAAATCTATCTCAAAAGCATCCCATATCAAGTATATATATTAATCTATATTTTATTCCCATTTCCATTTTTGACCCAAAGTTTCCCAAGTGGCACTTGTAGTAAAGAACCCAATGCAGGAGACATAAGAAATGTAGGTTCAATCTCTGCATCCAGAAGGTCCCCTGGTAGGGAGCATGGCAACCCACTCTAGTGGACAGAGGAGCCTGCCAGACTACAGTCCATAGGGTTTCAGAATCAAACAAGACTGAAGGAATTTAGCAAACATACTGGGTTCAACTTTGAAGTTCACCATCATCATAAGAAGTTTTATATTATATTAAATGGCATAAGAATACTCATAACACATGTAAAGATTTTCCAATAGCAATGCTAAAAATATATCATAATGTCCCTAGTTAATAAGAATCCCTCCCATTACAAAATCAGTTAAAACTCAAATGTTAAAAAAAAAAAAGACATTTATCCAAAAAGATAAACAAGTGTCCAATAAACACATGAAAATATGTTTGACCTTGTTTATTATTAGAGAAATGCAAATTAAAACTACAATGAAGGATCACCTCACTCTGGTCAAAATGGCAACTATCAAAAACTCTATAAACAATAAATGCTGAAGAGGAAGTGGAGAAAAGGGAACCCTTTTGCAAAATTGATAGGAATGTAAATTGATACAGCCACTTTGGAGAACAGTATGGAGATTTCTTTAAAAAAAAAAACAACTAAGAATAAAACTAATGTATGACTTAGCAACCCCACTACTAGGCATATATTCTGAAAGTAAAAGTGTTGGTCTCTAGAGTTTTTTAAATTATTTGCAACCCATCAGGGAAGCCCAATAATTCAGACACATGTAAGTCTATTTTCATTGCAACCCTATTTACAATAGCTAGGGACATAGCTAGGGACAAATAGCTGTGAAAAGAAGAGAAGCAAAAAGCAAAGGAAAAAAGGAAAGATATAAGCATCTGAATGCAGAGTTCCAAAGAATAGCAAGGAGAGATAATAAAGCCTTCTTCAGTGATCAATGCAAAAAATTAAAGGAAAACAACAGAATGGGAAAGACTAGAGATCTCTTCAAGAAAATTAGAGATACCAAGGGAACATTTCATGCAAAGATGGGCTCAATAAAGGATAGAAATGGTATGGACCTAACAGAAGAAAAAGATATTAAGAAGAGGTTGCAAGAATACAACCTCTCCTGTGTAGGAGAACTGTACGAAAAAGAGCTTCATGACCCAAATAATAATGATGGTATGATCATTCACCTAGAGCCAGACATCCTGGAATGTGAAGTCAAATGGACTTTAAAAAGTATCACTATGAACAAAGCTAGTGGAGGTGATGNTCAAAAGCATCCCATATCAAGTATATATATTAATCTATATTTTATTCCCATTTCCATTTTTGACCCAAAGTTTCCCAAGTGGCACTTGTAGTAAAGAACCCAATGCAGGAGACATAAGAAATGTAGGTTCAATCTCTGCATCCAGAAGGTCCCCTGGTAGGGAGCATGGCAACCCACTCTAGTGGACAGAGGAGCCTGCCAGACTACAGTCCATAGGGTTTCAGAATCAAACAAGACTGAAGGAATTTAGCAAACATACTGGGTTCAACTTTGAAGTTCACCATCATCATAAGAAGTTTTATATTATATTAAATGGCATAAGAATACTCATAACACATGTAAAGATTTTCCAATAGCAATGCTAAAAATATATCATAATGTCCCTAGTTAATAAGAATCCCTCCCATTACAAAATCAGTTAAAACTCAAATGTTAAAAAAAAAAAAGACATTTATCCAAAAAGATAAACAAGTGTCCAATAAACACATGAAAATATGTTTGACCTTGTTTATTATTAGAGAAATGCAAATTAAAACTACAATGAAGGATCACCTCACTCTGGTCAAAATGGCAACTATCAAAAACTCTATAAACAATAAATGCTGAAGAGGAAGTGGAGAAAAGGGAACCCTTTTGCAAAATTGATAGGAATGTAAATTGATACAGCCACTTTGGAGAACAGTATGGAGATTTCTTTAAAAAAAAAAACAACTAAGAATAAAACTAATGTATGACTTAGCAACCCCACTACTAGGCATATATTCTGAAAGTAAAAGTGTTGGTCTCTAGAGTTTTTTAAATTATTTGCAACCCATCAGGGAAGCCCAATAATTCAGACACATGTAAGTCTATTTGCATTGCAACCCTATTTACAATAGCTAGGGACATAGCTAGGGACAAATAGCTGTGAAAAGAAGAGAAGCAAAAAGCAAAGGAAAAAAGGAAAGATATAAGCATCTGAATGCAGAGTTCCAAAGAATAGCAAGGAGAGATAATAAAGCCTTCTTCAGTGATCAATGCAAAAAATTAAAGGAAAACAACAGAATGGGAAAGACTAGAGATCTCTTCAAGAAAATTAGAGATACCAAGGGAACATTTCATGCAAAGATGGGCTCAATAAAGGATAGAAATGGTATGGACCTAACAGAAGAAAAAGATATTAAGAAGAGGTTGCAAGAATACAACCTCTCCTGTGTAGGAGAACTGTACGAAAAAGAGCTTCATGACCCAAATAATAATGATGGTATGATCATTCACCTAGAGCCAGACATCCTGGAATGTGAAGTCAAATGGACTTTAAAAAGTATCACTATGAACAAAGCTAGTGGAGGTGATGGAATTCCAGTTGAGTTATTTCAAATCCTGAATGATGATGCTGTGAAAGCACTGCATTCAATATGCCAGCAAATTTGGAAAACTCAGCAATGGCCACAAGACTGGAAAAGGTCAGTTTTCATTCCAAGACCAAAGAAAGGCAATACCAAAGAATGCTCAACTACTGTANCCCATGGACCATAGCCCGCCCAGCTCATCTGTCCATGGAATTCTCCAGGTAAGAGTACTGGAGTGGGTTGCCATTCCCTTCTCCAAGGGATCTTCCTGACCATGGGGTTGAACTCGGTTCTCCTGCATTGCAGACAGATTCTATACCATCTAAGCCACTAGGGAAGCATTCAGATAGGACCTAAATCAAATCCCTTAAGATTATACAGTGGAGATGATGAATAGACTCAAGGGAGTAGATCTGATAGAGTGTTTGAAGAAATATGGATGGATGTTCATAACATTGTACAGAAGGTGGTGATCAAAACCATCCTAAAGAGAAAGAAATGCAAAAAAGCAAACTGATTGTTTGAGGAGGGCTTACAACTAGCTAAGAAAAGAAGAGAAGCAAAAGGCAAAGGAAAATAAAAGATACACCTGCCTGAATGAAGAATTCCAGAGAATAGCAAGGGGAGATAAGAAAACCTTCCTTGGTTATCAGTGCAAAGAAATATAGGAAAATGATAGAATGAGAAAGACTAGAGATCTCTTTAAGAAAATTGGGGATACCAAGGGAATGTTTCATGCAAAGATAGGCACAATAAAGGACCAAAACAAGAAGCACCTATCAGATGCAGAAGGCATTATGAAGAGGTAGCAAGAATACACAGAAGAACAGTTCAAAAAAGCTCTTAATGATCCATATAACCACAATGGTATGGTTACTCACCTAAAGCTAGACAGCCTGGAGTGTGAAGTCAAGTGGGCTTTAGGAAGCATTACTATGATCAAAGCTAGTGGAATTCCAGCTGAGCTATTTCAAATCCTTAAAGATGATGCATTAAAATGCTGCACTCATTATGCCAGCAAATTTGGAAAACTCAGCAATGGTCACAGACATTGAAAATGTCAGTTTTCATTCAATCCCAAGGAAAGACAATGCCAAAGAATGTTAGAATTACTGTACAATTGTGTCCATTTCACATGCTAGCAAGGCTATTCTCAAAATCCTTCAAGCTGGGCTTCACTGGTACATAAACTGAGAACTTTCAGTTGCACAAG
>SJYW01047778.1:20951-41849 GCA_006410735.1 Raphicerus campestris | reverse complement strand
TGTATAAGAGACAGTACAGAAGGTGGTGATCAAAATCATCCTAAAGAGAAAGAAATGCAAAAAGGCAAACTGATTGTTTGAGGAGGGCTTGCAACTAGCTAAGAAGAGAAAAGAAGCAAAGGCAAAGGAAAAGAACAGATACACCTGCCTGAATGAAGAATTCCAGAGAATAGCAAGGGGAGATAAGAAAACCTTCCTTGGTGATCAGTGCAAAGAAATATAGGAAAATGACAGAATGAGAAAAACTAGAGATCTCTTTAAGAAAACTGGGGATACCAAGGGAATGTTTCATGCAAATATATGCACAATAAAGGACCAAAACAACAAGCACCTATCAGATGCAGAAGGCATTAAGAAGAGGTAGCAAGAATACACAGAAGAACAGTTCAAAAAAGCTCTTAATGATCCAGATAACCACAATGGTATGGTTACTCACCTAAAGCTAGACAGCCTGGAGTGTGAAGTCAAGTGGGCTTTAGAAAGCATTACTATGATCAAAGTTAGTGGAATTCCAGCTGAGCTATTTCAAATCCTTAAAGATGATGCATTAAAATACTGTACTCATTATGCCAGCAAATTTGGAAAACTCAGCAGTGGCCACAGACATTGAAAATGTCAGTTTTCATTCAATCCCAAGGAAAGACAATGCCAAAGAATGTTAGAATTACTGTACAATTGTGTCCATTTCACATGCTAGCAAGGCTATTCTCAAAATCCTTCAAGCTGGGTTTCATTGGTACATGAACTGAAAACTTTCAGTTGCACAAGCTAGATTTAGAAAAGGCAGAGGAACTAGAGATCAAATTTCCAAAATATGCTGGATCATAGAAAAGGCAAAAGAATTCCAAGAAAACATCTACTTCTCCTTCATTAACTACATTAAAACACATTGCTTGCCTCCTGAGAAACCTGTATGCAAGACAAGAAGCAACAGTTAGAACAGGACATGGAACAATGGACTGGTTCAAAATTGGGAAAGTAGTATATCAAGGCTGCATATTGTCATTCTGCTTGTTTAACTTATATGCAGAGCACATCATATGAAGTGTTGGGCTGGATTACTTACAAGCTGGAATCAAGAATGCCAGGNACATGGAACAATGGACTGATTCAAAATTGGGAAAGTAGTATATCAAGGCCGCATATTGTCATTCTGCTTGTTTAACTTATATGCAGAGCACATCATATGAAATGTTGGGCTGGATGACGCACAAGCTGGAATCAAGAATGCCAGAAAAAATATCAACCTCAGATATGCAGATGATACCACTTTAATGGCAGGGAGTGAAGAGGAACTAACGAGCCTCCTGACAAAGGTGAAAGGGGAGAGTGAAAAAGTTGACTTGAAACTCAACATTCCTAAAACTATGATCATGGAATCTGGCCTTATTATATCATAGCAAATAGATGGGGGAAAAGTGAAAGCAGTATCAGATTTCATACTCTTCACCTTGAAAATCAATGAGGACAGTGACTAAAGTCATGATATTAAAAGATGCTTTCTCCTTGGAAGAAAAGCTATGAAAAACCTAGACAGTGTGTTAAAAATCAGAGACATCACTTTGACAACAAAGATTTGTGTAGTCAAAGCTATGATTCTTTTCCAGTAGTCATATATGGATGTGAGAGTTCAACCATAAAGAAGCCTGAGCACTGTAAAACTGATGCTTTCAAATTGAGGTGCTGCAGAAACCTCGAGAGGTTTGTCTCCTTGGAAATCGAGGAGATCAAGCCAGTCAAACCTTAAGGAAATCAGCCCTGAATATTCATTGAAAGGACTGATGCTGAAGCTCCAAAACTGTGGCCACCTGATGTGAAGAGCTGACTCACTGGAAAAGATCCTGATGCTGGGAAAGATTGAGAGCAAGAGGAGAAGTGGGTGATAGAGGATGAGATGTTTGGATGGCATCACTTATTCAATGGACATGAGTGAGCAAACCGAGGCAGATAATGAAGGCCTGGGAAGCCTGGCGTGCTGCAGTCCATGGGGTTGCAGAGTCATACACAACTTAGCCAAGGAACAACAAAGCACAAAAGCAATCACACACACACACAAAACCAACATGCAAATGAATGAGAGCTTCTGTGTTTCAGTATGATTTAGTTTATAAGCAATGAAATTTTAATTCATATGTGTCATATTACAAAGTATTATTCATTTTTTTCATTTTTTAAAGAACTTAGAATGCAAGAGCCATACAAGGTAAAGGAAAAAAAAGTGAAAAATGCATATAGATGATTATTTCATTTTGAACCAAGCATTATGAAGATGTAAGATGGGCTACCATATTGGATGGTGAGTTTGATAGATATAAGCAAATAGTATGATCAGGGAAAGACACATCTAGGCGGTAACTCTGAGTTGTATTTGGAATCACAGGAAGCTGGAAATCTGAATGGCATCCTTCATACTGCCTCATGATATACCATGCATACAGTGTGCTGTCTCACTGGCAACTATATGTACTTAATCTTGTGTACCCAAATCATCAGTTTCTTTCTTTCTCCTCTTCTGCAATTTTTTTCACTCTCAATCTATCTCTCCCCACACCCCAGTAACATAAGATCACCCTCTCACCTGTGAATCTGGTTCTGTTTTGTAAATAAGCTTATTAGTATTATTTTTTAAGATTCTGCACACAAGCAATATCATATTTGCCTTTCTCTGACTTACTTCACATATGATAATTTCCAAGTTCATACAATATTGCTGAAAATTGCATCATTTCATTCTTTTTATGACTGAGAAATATGTACCATCTCTTTTTTTCCATTCATCTGTAGGTGGACATTTAGGTTGTTTCCGTGTCTTAGCTATTGTAAATAGNTAGTATTATTTTTTAAGATTCTGCACACAAGCAATATCATATTTGCCTTTCTCTGACTTACTTCACATATGATAATTTCCAGGTTCATACAATATTGCTGAAAATTGCATCATTTCATTCTTTTTATGACTGAGAAATATGTACCATCTCTTTTTTATCCATTCATCTGTAGGTGGACATTTAGGTTGTTTCCGTGTCTTGGCTATTGTAAATAGTGCTGCAGTGAACCCTGGGGTACATGTATGCTGCCTATATACTCAGGAGTAAGATTGCTGGATCATAGGGTAGCTCTATTTTTAGTTTTTTAAAGAATCTCCATACTGTTCTCCAAAATGATTGCATCAATTTACATTCACACTACCAGAGATGCTCCCTTTTCTGTACACCTTCTTCAGCATCTATTGTTTGCTCAATTTTGATTCATGTAATCTTATGTTCCAAAGGAATCTTGTATCTTGCCATTAATTTTCCACATCCAGCAAGATCGCTGTATAATGCAGATCTTATCAAGTGACTTTGACTTCTCTGATAACAGCNATTGATGCAATCATTTTAAAGAATCTCCATACTGTTCTCCAAAATGATTGCATCAATTTACATTCATACTACCAGAGATGCTCCCTTTTCTGTACACCTTCTTCAGCATCTATTGTTTGTTCAATTTTGATTCATGTAATCTTATGTTCCAAAGGAATCTTGTATCTTGCTATTAATTTTCCACATCCAGCAAGATCGCTGTATAATGCAGATCTTATCAAGTAACTTTGACTTCTCTGATAACACCCTTCACAGGATTTCAACTTGGGGGTCACCATTGGTTTTTCCTGTGGTCATGTATGGATGTGAGAGTTGGACTGTGAAGAAGGCTGAGCGCCCAAGAATTGATGCTTTTGAACTGTGGTGCTGGAGAAGACTCTTGAGAGTAGCTTGAACTGCAAGGAGATCCAACCAGTCCATTCTGAAGGAGATCAACCCTGGGATTTCTTTGGAAGGAATGATGCTGAAGCTGAAACTCCAGTACTTTGGCCACTTCATGCAAAGAGCTGACTCATTGGAAAAGATTCTGATGCTGGGAGGGATTGGGGGCAGGAGGAGAAGGGGATGACTGAGGATGAGATGGCTGGATGGCAGCACGGACTCGATGGATGTGAGTCTGAGTGAACTCCGAGAGATGGTGATGAACTGGGAGGCCTGGCATGCTGCGATTCATGGGGTGGCAAAGAGACGGACACGACTGAACGACTGAACTGAACTGAACTATTGTCCCCAAATTCAAAATGCTCAAGACCTCAAAATATGAGGATATTGCAACTTAAATCCTATGTTTTCCACTCCCACATTGGTATCTGTGACCAGACTCTACTGAAATATTTCAACGCCCTTAATGTTTGCTACTTAATTTTTGACTCTTAACTTTCTGAGTGGTCCTCCTTCTGTTTAAAGTCCTTCATCCAGCTAGTCAACTACTGTTCATGTCGCTTGTGTCCCAGCTTAAATGTGATCACATATATTTTGTAGANTCAAGACCTCAAAATATGAGGATATTGCAACTTAAATCCTATGTTTTCCACTCCCACATTGGTATCTGTGACCAGACTCTATTTCAGCGCCCTTAATGTTTGCTACTTAATTTTGACTCTTAACTTTCTGAGTGGTCCTCCTTCTGTTTGAAGTCCTTCATCTAGCTAGTCAACTACTGTTCTGTCACTTGTGTCCCAGCTTAAATGTGATCACATATATTTTGTAGAAAAAAAGGTCAGTAGAATTTTTTACCTTTTTACTCGTACTCGTGTTTAAATTCCTTGATTGCTTGGAATTCGTACTTTCTCAGCTTCATAATATCCAATGTCTGTCTTCTAAACTGAATTGTTTTACTCCAACTTCTGTAGTAATAATACGAGTTAATGTCTTTGCTATTCAGCATGGTAGTCTTAACACATGCACTAGTATATGTCAGTTTCTCAACAAACATGCTCCTATACCTATATGCATCTATATGTATTTATCTTTGTAAGAAATAATGGTTGCATGAATGAGATTATATTCAGTTAAAAATAAAACATATTAGAGTTATTTAGCACAGGGAGACACATGACACGAGCTTAGTGCTCCCTGGAATGTACTGTTCAAACTGTGGTTGGAGAACCACAGTTGCTGGGGTTGTTAGAAATGCAATTTTCAGTCCCATCCCAGATTTGATGAATCAGAATCTCCATGAGTGAGCCTAGGAATCTAGGTTTCAACAAGCTATTCAGACAGCAGAAGGCATGTACATCACGGGTTCCTGGAACCCACCCCAAAATGCTGATTTTGCAGGTTTAGCCTGGGGTCTGATGATTGTTTTTAGAGGTTCTCAGGGAATGTTGCCAATGGTGTTTTGGGGCCCACTCTTTCTCTATAGCAGGAAGTGTCAAACTAGTGGCAGGACAAATCTGACCAGCTCCCTGCTTTAGTAAATAAAAATGTGTTGTGATATAACTAACCATTCCTTAAAGTATGGTTTATGGCTGCTTCAGCTGCACCATGGCAGAGTTAAGTAGCTGTGACAGTGACCATCTGGCCCAGAAAGTCTAAAATATTTACCCTCTGGCCCTTCACAGAAAGTTTGTCAAATTAAAGAGCACGTTTTTTCTTGTCTTGATTTTTTTTTCCAATTCAAGTTGAATTTAATAAGAAGTTGAAATGGGTTTTTATTAAAAGGATAAAAGTGAAAGTAGCTCAGCGTCTGACTCTTTGCTACCCCATGGACTATACAGTCCATGGAATTCTCCAGGCCAGATTACTGGAGCAGTTAGTCTTTCCCTTCTCAAGTATATCTTCCCAATCCAGGGATCAAACCCAGGTCTCCCGCATTGAAGGTGAATTCTTTACCAGGTGAGCCACCAGGGAAGCCCAAGAATACTGGAGTGGGTAGCTTATCCCTTCTCCAGTGGATCTTCCCAATCCAGGAATTGAACCTGGGTCTCCTGCATTGCAGGTGGATTCTTTACCAGCTGATCTACCAAATTAATTACAGCTTGTATGTGTGTGTTAGTTGCTCAATCCTATCCACTCTTTGTGACTCCAAGGACTGTAGCCCTCCAGGCTCCTCTGCCCATGGAATTCTCCAGGCAAGAGTATTGCTTAACCAGCATCTTTTATGATATTTACCTGTTGGCATAAATGCTTTTGAATCAGTTGTCTATGGGACTATCAGATTTACAGGACTCTACTCAATGTTACAAACCATCAAAACTTACTGTTTAATATTGATCCTGAACTGTAAACAATATCCTTTTTAAGTTAACTGAAAGAAACTCTAAATTAAAATTAAATGACATGAATATAATATGAAGTAACATAAAACTACTACTCTATTTAAATGAATAACTATCAGAGTAACAGATCAATTTAAAAGATACATTTTGTTGCTTTTTTTTTTTAATCAGAAAAAGACAAATTCAATATATGTCACAAAAATGTTAACAAACAAGCCCTTTAATGACTCATGTTCTAAGTACTAAAGTATAAAATAACATTCCTTTGAACTGTGGAAGACCATTAAAGTCATAAAGCTGTTAAGGTGCCATTTCTTACCCAAATAAAAACACATTACTCTCCTGCCTTTACAAATTACACTATATAGAGAACATTTCTTGAGTAAAAACATATTTATTAGGTTTAACCAATTGTGCTTAAATAAATAAATGTTTCAAGAAACTACAACTAAATATTTAATTTTTTTGTGTTAAATATTTAACACGTTTCCTGGAAAGAACTTTCTCTTATCTCTGAAATTGGCTTATGTTTCTGATGAAGTCATGTCATTAAAAACACAGTAGCAGTTTTATTATAGTATGAAATAATTCAACTTTAATCTTCGTTTTAATATTCCAAGGCAAAAAGTGAATGATTACTTTGGGAAATTTTCTGGTTTGAACCAAAATTTTACAAATAGCTTCATGCTTATCTATAATGAAGCTATTTTCGTATTCATAAGTAAAACATAATTCAATAAGTGTTATTTCAGAAACATTTCAATGTTGTCTTAGCAAGTAACATGGATATAGAGGCATTACACCCACAGGTACATGTGTATGTATGAATGTATATATATAATCATAATTTTATAATTATTTTACATCTCCATTAAAAAAAGCATTTATAATATGTGATCACAGGTATGTTCCATCTTATCATAGAATGCTGTATTTTTTTTTCTTTTTTCTTTTGTTTGTTTTGTTTCTGTTTGAATATACACTATGTTATTTCTAGGTATTATTACTAGGATGTGGAAAGAGGCAGGTGTGGATTGAAGCTGAAGGGTGGTCTCTGTCTCACAATGTTTTGGGTTTAAGTATAAGACACTTTCCAAAAAATTTAAAAACTCAAAAAAAATCCCTGCTCCATTATATGTTTGTATATTTAAATAATGTCCACTATTTGTTAGAATAACAAAGATCCAAATCTTAATGTGTATCCTACAAAATGTATTTAAAATGTTTTAATTGAATAGGAAGTAATACTTCTTAATTAATAATGCAGTTCTTAAATCTGGTCATATATATATATTCTATAGAAATAGACCAATGTTTGATTTTAAAATATATTAACTTTTAATTTCTTCTTTATGTCTTCAAACCAATTTCATTAGGTGTTTTTCTGCTATTTTCCCCTACAAGCTCAGACAGTAAAGCATTCACTTGCAATGCAGGAGACCCAGGCTTGCTCCTTGAGTCAGGAAGATCTCCTGGTGAAGGGAATGAAACCCACTACAGTATTCTTGCCTGGAGAATTTCATGGACAGAGGAGCCTGGTGGGCTACAGTCCATGGGGTCACAAAACATTGAACATGACTGTGTGACTAATACACACACACACACACACACACACACACACANATACTTTTGAACTGTGGTGTTGGAGAAGACTCTTGAGAGTCCCTTGGCCTGAAAGGAGATCTAACCAGTCCATCCTAAAGGAAATCTCTCCTGAGTGTTCATTGGAAGGACTGATGTTGAAGCTGAAATCCAATATTTTGACCACGTTATGTGAAGAGCTGACTCATTTGAAAAGACCCTAATGATGTCAAAGATTGAAGGCGGGAGGAGAAGGGGACAACAGAGGATGAGTTGGTTGGATGACATCACTGACTCTATGGACATGAGTTTGGGTAAACAACGGGAGTTGATGATGGACAGGGAGCCTGACCTGCTGCAGTCCATGGGGTCACAACGAGTAGTACATGAATAGCTTTGCTGACTAAGGTCAAACCTAAAAGTCCATATAATCAAAGCTATGGTTTTGTTAGTAGCTATGTATGAATGTGACAGTTAGACCGTAAAGAAGGCTGAGCACCAAAGAATTGATGCTTTCGAACTGTATTGGTGGAGAAGACTCTTGAGAGTCCCTTGGACTGCAAGGAGATCCAACCAGTCAATCCTAAAAGAAATCAACCCTAAATATTCACTGGACAGATTGATGCTAAAACTGAAGCTTCAATACTTTGGTCACCTAATGCAAACAGCCTGCTGGTTGGAAAAGAACCTGATGCTGGGGACTATTAAGTGCAGAACTAGAAGGGACAGCACAAGATGAGATGGTTGGATAGCATGACTGATTCAATGGACATGAGTTTTAACAAACTCAGGAATACAATGAAGGACTAGGAAGCCTGGCATTTTGTAGTCCATGGGGTCAGAAAGAGTCAGACACAACTGAGTTACTGAACAACAACAACGAGAATAGTTTATGACTAAAAATCAATTAAGTTAGAATATGAAATTTAATGAGTTACACTTTATGACTATAATACATTGTGATGTGATAGTAATAATATTAGTCTCTCATTATTACCTGTGACAGGATATGTATGTGGTAAGTTTCAAAGAGCTGAAAAATGATCAATGAACCACATTGTATGAGACAGTGACAACTAAAGTATAAGCAGGGGGATTCCTTTAAAGAAGTTGCCCTGGAATACCCCTCTCTCGCCTGGCCATTAAAAATGCTTTGCTAAAACCTATCGGAGAGTTGGGGCTTTGAATACTAGCTGCCCTGGATTCCTTGTTTGTATCCTGCAATAAATGATTCAATTTCCTTCACCATAACCAGGTGTCAGTAGATTAGTTTTACCGGGAATGGGTGAGAGACCCAAGTTTGACTTGGTAAAGATGCCATTAACAAAATGTTATAAGCATTCAAGCAGTGAGTAGGAGTAATTGAGAACTTGAAACATTGGCCTGTGTCTAAAAAAATACTATTATCAAAACACAGTGTTTTCCATCCAAATTAATACATCAGAAACAAATTAAAACATAACTTTACAAAAGAAAAAAAATTGATATTGCAATCTGATCCTCATTCTCAGTGGGTTAACTGAGAGCAATTATCAATGAATATTTTCCCTTTACCTTAAAAGTTATGTCAAAAAGCTGTTACTTTGGATTGCATGTAGCAGCATGTATCAACTTCAATACTATTGATATCTGAGCGGCATAGCTCTCTATCCTGGAGCACAAGGGATTAGTCTGTGAACTTAACATTTATAGAATCATCTCTGGCATCTGCCCATTAAATGATGGTAGCACTTCCACTTCTAGCTGTTACAATCAAAATCTGTATCTCCGTCCCATTCAGTTGCTCAGTCGTGTCCGACTCTTTGTGCCCCCATGAATCACAGCATGCCAGGCCTCCCTGTCCATCACCAGATCCCGGAGTTCACCGAAACTCGTGTCCATTGAGTCGATGATGCCATCCAGCCATCTCATCCTCTGTCGTCCCCTTCTCCTCCTGCCCACAATCCTTCCCATCATCAGAGTCTTTTCCAATGAGTCANCCGGAGTTCACCGAAACTCGTGTCCATTGAGTCGATGATGCCATCCAGCCATCTCATCCTCTGTCGTCCCCTTCTCCTCCTGCCCACAATCCTTCCCATCATCAGAGTCTTTTCCAATGAGTCAACTCTTCTCATGAGGTAGCGAAAGTACTGGAGTTTCAGCTTTAGCATCATGCCTTCCAAAGAAATTCCAGGGCTGAACTCCTTCAGAATGGACTGGTTGGATCTCCTTGCAGTCCAATGGACTCTCAAGAGTCTTTCCCAACACCGCCGTTCAAAAGCATTAATTCTTCAGTGCTCAGCCTTCTTTATAGTCCAACTCTCACATCCATACATGACCACTGGAAAAACCATAGCCTTGACTAAACGGACCTTTGTTGGAAAAGTAATGTCTCTGTTTTTGAATATACTATCTAGGTTGGTGATAACTCTCCTTCCAAGGAGTAAGCATCTTTTAATATCATGGTTGCAATCACCATCTGCAGTGATTTTGGAGTCCCCCAGAAATAAAGTGTGACACTGTTTCCAGTGTTTCTCAGTCTATTTGCCATGAAGTGATGGGACCAGATGCCATGATCTTTGTTTTCTGAATGTTGAGCTTTAAGCCAACTTTTTCAGTCTCCTCTTTCACTTTCATTAAGAGACTTTTTATAGACTCGTGTCATTCTTTATAACAGGAGAGCAGGGAGTTGATTAAGTCGCTGTTAATCTGTATTTGTTAATATATCTTGCATACTTTCAATCTCATACCTAAATATATTCAAATATATAATGAATGAAGAATTTAAAGTGATACTGCTTGAATTAATAAATTCCTTTTAAGTTAATTCCAGAAAAAAAAAATTAAATCCACTAAGAATTTAATACCCCAAAGTCCTAAAAATAAGCACATGTCAACTTCAAAATTTTTAACATGTGAAAGCACTCTTTAAATTCAGTTCTATTCAGTTCTGTCACTCAGTCATGTCTGACTCTTTGAACCCCATGTACTGCAGCAGACAAGACCTCCTTGTCCATCATCAATTCCCGGGGTTTGCTCAAACTCATATCCATTGAGTTGGTGATACCATCCAACCATCTCATCCTCTGTCATCCCCTTCTGCTCCTGCCTTCAATCTTTCCTAGCATTAAGGTATTTTCAAATGAGTCAGTTCTTTGCATAAGGTAGCCAAAGTATTGGAGTTTCAGCTTCATCATCAGCCCTTCCAATTAATATTCAGGATTTATTTCCTTTTGGATTGACTGGTTTGACTCTCAAGAGTCTTCTCCAACACCGCAGTTAAAAAGCACCAATTCTCTGGTGCTCAGCTTTCTTTATAGTCCAACTCTCACATCAATACATGACTACTGGAAAAAACATAGCTTTGACTAGACAGACTTTTACTGCCAAATTCATGTCTCTGCTTTTTAATATGCTGTCTAGGTTTATCATAAATTTTCCTCCAAGGAACAAGCGTCTTTTAAATTCATGGCTGCTGTCATCATCTGCAGTGATTTTGGAGCCCTCCCAATCCCCCTAAAAATGAAGTCTGTCACTGTTTCCACTGCTTCACCATTATTTACCATGAAATGATGGGATCAGATACCATGATCTTAGTTTTCTGAATGTTGAGTTTTAAGCTAAATTTTTCACTCTCCTCATTCATTTTCATTAAGAAGCTCTTTAGTTCTTTTTTAATTTTGGCCATAAGGGTGGTGTCATCTGCATATCTGAGGTTATTGATATTTCTCCCGGCAATCTTGATTCCAGCTTGTGCTCCATCCAGCACAGCATTTATCATGATGTAGTCTGTATAGAAGTTAAATAAGCAGGGTGACAATATACAGCGTTGACATACTCCTTTTCCTACTTGGAACCAGTCTGTTGTTCCATGTCCAGTTCTAACTGTTGTTTCCTGACCTGCATACAGATTTCTCAAGAAGCAGGTCAAGTGGTCTGGTATTCCCATCTCTTTCAGAATTTTCCACAGTTTGTTGTCATCCACACAGTCAAAGGCTTTGGCATAGTCAATAAAGCAGAAATAGATGTTTTTCTGAAACTCTCTTGCTTTTTTAAGTGATCCAGCAGATGTTGGCAAATTGATCTCTGGTTCCTCTGTCTTTTCTAAATCCAGCTTGAACATCTGGAAGTTCATGGTTCACGGACTATTGAAGCCTGGCTTGGAAAATTTTGAGCATTCCTTTACTAGCATGTAGTGAGTGAAACTGTGTGGTAGTTTGAGCATTCTTTGGAATTGCCTTTCTTCTGGATTGGAATCAAGACAGACCTTTTCCAGTCCTGTGGCCACTTCTGAGTTTTCCAAATTTGCTGGTATATTGAGTATAGTACTTTCACAGCATCATCTTTTAGGATTTGAAATAGCTTACCTGGAATCCCATCACCTCCACTGGCTTTTTTCGTAGTAATGCTGCCTAAGGCCCACTTGACTTCACACTCCAGAATGTCTGGCTCTAGGTAAGTGATTATACCATTGCAGTTATCTGAGTTTCATGAAGATCTTATTTGTATAGTTCTTCTGTGTATTCTTGCCATTTCTTTGTAATATCTTCTGCTTCTGTTAGGTCCATACCATTTCTGTGTTTTATTGTGTCCATCTTTGCATGAAATGTTCCCTTACTGTCTCTAATTTTCTTGAAGAGATCTCCAGTCTTTCCTACTCTCCCCCCCCCCCTTTTTTTCTTTGCATTGATCACTGAGAAAGGCTTTCTTAGCTCTCCTTCTATTCTTTGGAACTCTGCATTCAAATGGGAATATCTTTCCTTATCTCCTTTGCTTTTTGCTTCTCTTTTTTCACAGCTTTTTTAGAAACATTATCTCATTTAAATCTCACAAAAATGCCTTGAATTTGGCCCCATACAAATCTCAGTTTTGCATACTNCTTCCCCCCCCCCCCCCCCTTTTTCTTTGCATTGATCACTGAGAAAGGCTTTCTTAGCTCTCCTTCTATTCTTTGGAACTCTGCATTCAAATGGGAATATCTTTCCTTATCTCCTTTGCTTTTTGCTTCTCTTTTTTCACAGCTTTTTTAGAAACATTATCTCATTTAAATCTCAAAAAATGCCTTGAATTTGGCCCCATACAAATCTCAGTTTTGCATACTGATTATGTATCCTGGTAGCTCAGATGGTAAAGAATCTGACTGCAATGCTGGAGACTTGAGTTAAATCCTTGGGTCAGGAAAGTCCCCTGGAGAAGGGAATGGCTACCCACTCCAGTATTCTTTCCTGGATAATTCCATGGATAAAGAAGCCTGGTGGGCTACAGTTCATGGGGTTGCCAAGAGTCAGACACAACTGACAATCTAATGCTTCAATGCCTTATCCAAAGGCTATACAATTAGCAAATAGTGGATCCTAAGTTTGAATGCAGGCCATAGATCAAGAATTTGGTTCTTTCACAAGCTACATTGCTTCATCAAAATAAATTATACTATTCTGTCCATCTAGTCAAGGCTATGGTTTTTCCTGTGGTCATGTATGGATGTGAGAGTTGGACTGTGAAGAAAGCTGAGAGCNATGTCAGCAGGCAGAAATGGCTTGAAGATGATGTAAAACCCCTAAAACATTTTTTGTAAAGCTGATTTTGATAAGGTCAGGACTGCTGACCCCCACGTGACTCTGTATTCATCCCTATATGTAACAAAAGGTATATAAGCAAACCCCAAAATAAAGAAATCGGATCAGTTCCCAGATCAGTCCCGGGATCAGTTTCGGAAAGACTGATTCCCTCATGTCGTCCTTTCTTATTCTCTGTTCTGGCTGAATTCCCATCTGGAGCATGGGTGCCCACCATAAATATGGTGCAAATTCCTTGTCTGTAATTTTATTGGTACCCCACATAACCCAAGTTATTCAGCCCCTTTCTCTTTCTCTTACTATTTTCTGGTCGAATTCCCATCTGGTGCATAGGACCCACCAAGTCTACTAATTCTGCCTGGGCTTCTAAGATTGGACCGGGGGAGGGGGGGCCTCAGTGCCTCCTCTCCCTTTAGAGAACGGGAAGATGCCTGCGGCCTACGTAGGTGGTGATCGGCACCCTGTGTTAACCAAGTTATTCAGCCTCTTTTTCTCTGCTAAATTCCTAGTCCCTCTCTACCTGTAATTAAATAAGTTTTTCCTAGGACGCCGATTCCGTCCCCACCTTCGAATCACCCTGGATCCACCGGGGCTGGACCCCGGCAGAATACCATTCAAAACCTGTCAGATTATGCCTTTATCCTCATGGGTCTTCCTAATGGAAGAGGTTAAGAAAAAGTTAACAACACAATGTCTGAACTAAGTAGAAATACATCAGGCTATTGGCTTTTATAGGAGTGACTGGATAGCTATTTGCTTAGATGGACAGGAAAGTTTATCCCCTCCCTTACATTGGAATCATGGACTCTTAACTATGAAACTGCCAGGAGAGGCTCATGAAAATATTCTTTCAATTTATAATATATAAGATGAAACTGAAGTGCCAAGAAGGAGTCATCCATGCAAAGGTGGACAGAGATGACAGGTAAGGGCACAGAAACAGAGCTAGCAGTGAAGACAAAGGCAACAGGGAGTGGTGATTCAGGCATGTTTCAGGAAGCTGATGAACCACCACTTATGTAGTCAAAGGGACAAAGTGAGCTCTGGTGAGTTTAGAGAGAGAGAGACCCGTGAAGTCTGAAATTTAGATGACTGTTGGAAAATAAAGGATGAGTGAAATGGAGAAGAGGAGAAACACATAAACTTTTAGTAGACTTTTTCATTTGTTAAACAGAGATGTATGCTTAGCATAAGTATTCAAATGAATCACGCATTTCAAAACAATCATCCAGAACCAACTTCAGCAAATAAATAATACCATGGCAAGCTCCAAACTAGTTCTACTACTCTGTTCAAGGTTTTAAAATGATCAAAACTTCCAAGTCACTTATCAGTATATTTTAATGTATTGTTTCATTTATTATACTTATTGCAAGTTAGAGATAACTAGGGATGCTAGGAAAAGAAACTTCTTATAAATCATGTTGATTGTTTATTTACCTATGAGTGACTCTAAATGATTAACATATTTGAAATGAATCTAAAGAAAGCATATATTATTCTTCAATACATACTCTATTCTACAAATATATAACAAGATTCTTTAGAAAAAAATCCTAAAGTCTGTTTCTGTTTAATTTTTACTATAAAAACATTTTTTCCTAAGGATAAAAAAATGACACTTGGAAAGTAATATTTAAGTTAAAAAATTTATTTCTTTTACTTCTTTATAGTACCTGATTGAGAATTTTTCCATCAAGGAAGGATGAGCTCAGTAAGCTGAAAGAAGAAATCATTCATGTTTTATGCATAAAACTTTTCTTTGATTTTTAAAAAATTTTTGCTTATTGACAGAAATATTTAAAGTTCAAATAAATGTTATAGTAGAAATAATTTTTTTAGTAGAAACAATTTATAGTAGATAAGATCTCAAAAAACTGAAAAGTAATTTTATACTCAGAAAAGATTTTAAAAAGAAATATAAGTACATATCATCTAAATAGTGATATATTAAGATGTCTTGACATGTAAAATCTTACAAAAATATCACCGTGTGTAGATGTCTTTGCAGGAATGTATTTTAGGAAGACTATTAAAGCTTATTCTGGAGGAGAAAGTCTAGCTGTATTAGTGAATCAAAAAATTCTATATCTAAGAAAGATGAGAAGCAATATATATACCTTGCAAGGAAATATGTTGATTTCTGAATAAACCAAAAAATCTTTTGATATTTCCATCTCAGCATGATCATCATAACTGAAAGTGCTAAAGTACTAACTGTGTGACCCTCTTAGGTGAAAGATAAGGATATTGTCATTGTTGCCTAAATAATCTTTTTATGGTTTATGACAACATTTGTGTAAAAATTTTATGACTTTTATGTAAAATAAGTGCTACATGAGTTGTGTGTGTGCTCAATCATGTCAGATTCTTTGTAACACTTTGGACTATAGCTGGCCAGGGTCCTCTGTCCATGGGATTCTCCAGGTAAGAATTCTGGAGTGGGTTTCCATTCTCTCCTCCAGGGGATCTTCTCAGTCCAGGGATCGAACCTATGTTTCCTGCATGATGTTTTACTAAAACAAAAATAATAATAAATAATAAGTAATAAAAATATCTTAGATTTTATTGGTGTTACATACCAGTATAACTTCAGTGATACTTCTGCATGTCTAATTTTCCACTGTGGTTTTCAGATGAAAATAAAAATAAATTATACACTAACTAGTTAAGCGGTACTATGTGCTTGTAGTGGAGAAGAAAATAACAACCCACTCCAGTATTCTTGCCTGGAGAATCCTATGGACAGAGGAGCCTAGTGGGCTGCTTTCTATGGGATTCACAGAGTTGGATACGACAAGTGACTGAGCATGCATGCATGCATTGGAAAAGGCAATGGCAACCCACTCCAGTATTCTTGCCTGGAGAATCCCAGGGACAGAGGAGCCTGGTGGGCTGCTGTCTATGGGNACTATGTGCTTGTAGTGGAGAAGGAAATAACAACCCACTCCAGTGTTCTTGCCTGGAGAATCCTATGGACAGAGGAGCCTGGTGGGCTGCTTTCTATGGGATTCACAGAGTTGGATACGACAAGTGACTGAGCATGCATGCATGCATTGGAAAAGGAAATGGCAACCCACTCCAGTATTCTTGCCTGGAGAATCCCAAGGACAGAGGAGCCTGGTGGGCTGCTGTCTGTGGGGTTGCACAGAGTCAGATATGACTGCAGCGACTTAGCAGCAGCATGTGCTTTTAGTTATTTACCTTATACATAAGTTTTAAACAATCAGGGTGATCTTTCTTCCTCTAGTTGAAGTGGCAATGATATCTCTTAAAATGATGGAAGAGATATATGCAGATCTCTTAAAAGAAGTTTTTCTCAAAATGTTTATAATGCCAGGAATCAGGATATTATATTAAAATGCACACTGAACTGAAATTCAGGGTGAGTGTGATGTTCTAGGAGCTCTTTGCTACTAATTCATTCATGATGGATTTTTAAACATTTCATACTCTTTATACTCTCTCTCTGTCTCTGGATTTCAATTTGTATTTAATATAAAGTCTTTGAGATGCTTTTTTCACTTAAGAAGAAATGAGTTATACAATCTATGAAATTCCATGATATGTCATTACAACTATTATTAGAGATTTTATAGTTCTCTTTTCCCATAGCTTAAATGATAGGAAAGAAGTATGGCTCACATAACAATATCAAGTCCAAGGTTCTCCTCTCAACAGTAATTTACAGATTTCTCCACCCTTCTCAACTTGTATCAGAAATGGTCCCATATGCCCAGAGATACTCCACAATGTTTCTAACCCCTATCAAAATGACCCAAAGTTGAGCCCCAGACATAGGACAATTTTACTAACAGGAAGACTAAAATTCGGTGATATCATTTAAATTAATCACAGTATCTTAGGACTTCCTTGGTGGCTCAGACGGTGAAGTGTCTTGCTTACAATGCTGGAGAGCTGGGTTCGATCCCTGGGTCAGGAAGATCTTCTGGAGAAGGAAATGGCAACCCACTCCAGTACTCTTGCCTGGAAAATCCCATGGACAGAGGAGCATGGGGGGCTACAGTCCACGGGGTTCCAAAGAGTCGGACACGACTGAGCGACTTCACTTCAATCACAGTATCTTCATATGGCCAAGCTAAGACTGGAAAATTAGGGTCTTACTTTGAGGAATCAAAGTAACAAAAGATTTGAGAAAATCTCCTGTATCTATGAACATGTTTCAAACTGTATATGTTAAACTGTTTAATTACATTTTTAAGTCCAAAATATAGAGAACATCTGGTTTTCTGTGTTTCCAATTGTTCTTTTCTTTCATTGGGATGTAGTAAATTACAAAAATGTTCCTTATACCTTGAATAGTTATGATTTGCTTTATCTGGAAAACACTCTGTATAATGTGTGCATGCTCAGTCACTACATTGTGTCTGACTCTTTGCAACCCCATGAACTATAGCCCACTAGGTGCCTCTGTCCATGAAAATTTTCAGGCAAGAATAACAGAGTGGGTTGCCATGCCCTCCTCCAGAGGATGTTCCTCACCCTGAAATAGAATGCACATCTCTTGCATCTCCTCCTTTGACAGAAGGATTTTTAACCACTGCACCACCTGGAAAGCCCTACACTGTATAATACAACTACACTAATAGAATTACTTTTAAAATAGTTACTTTTAATTGAAAATAATGGCAAAATTTTAAAAGATGCAGTGGCGTTGTAGTGTATCAAGTTTTAAAGTTATCTATTTTTTTGAAAATTTCATATTTAAAATTATAGCTACTAAAAGTTTTTCAAAATGCAATTATGTTTTGACTTTTTGGACAATAGTCCAACACTAAAATTTTAATCTGGATAATGCAATTATTCAATATATATAGTAAAATTAGTGGTGTGAATTAAACAGTTTCACAATTTCTTGGATTCAGAATCCAAGCTTTTATAATTTGACTTATGTATCTGCTCAAAAAACATGTATATATTTTGCTTTCCAGTGTATGTGCCAAGGAAGTATGATTTCATAATATCAAAAGCAAGTAAAGGCCTTTAAAGTCATAAAACAGCACTTTTGGTCATATAGTTTACTATGTGTTGACTCTGAGTTCACTTGGAACTTCAAGGCTGAAATGTCTTATACCTAAGTTCTGAGTTTATGAAGACTAAAATGTAAGAAATGGTCTTTCACTTCAGGTTTTAAAAATGACAGCCCAAAGATAAAAGTGTGTGATCTCAGTGATGTGGGAAAAGTATGTCCTTATAGAGAATTTATGGTGTGTACTACAAGTGGTGAGATGGAAACTTTTCAATTTAGACCACTGTGTAGCTCCAGCTCAGATCATTCAGTTTAAGGACTTCTGTCCTCTATGATAAACAGAGAAAAGTGAAAAAGGGATTTCCTTTCCCTTCACACAAGCGCCTTTATTTTTGTTTGTTAACGATCACCACAAATATTAGTATCTTAGGCTTTTAACTATACTATATGCCATGCTATTCATTCTATTTCTATAGATGCATAAAAACATCCATGACAGATAATTATATTGAAGGAACTGTCCACAAGGCTATTGCATGCATTCCACTGGTCACTAAGATGATAAACACAAAAACTTTCAACTGCAAGCTGTACCATTGCAGTGTCAGCTCACTGAGCACCACGGCCTCTTAGAATGTTGTGATTTTAAAGTCCCAGTTCAAGCACAAATGTCTAAGGAATTATTTTTTATTAATTAGAACTCTGAATGCAAAATAGACTAACTGATTTATTACAATCTCAGAGATCAGTAAGGAACAAGGAGAAAACAGTTTGTAAGTAATTGGGAACAAAGAAAGCTTTGGAAATCTAGAACTAAAAATAATGACTAACATTTATTATATGCCTATGTTATCTATTTATTTAAGTTAACGTGTACTTACATGAATAGCTATTTATTATTCAATTAAGCCCTCTATAACATTTTAAATTATTTTTTCTACATTTATGCCTTTTATTTATGGTTTAGATATGCAAATATTGGCAATCTACCAAGTTGCTAAGCTACTGACTCCAACTATATACAAAGAGGAAGTGGGCATTAACATTGCCAATCTTCTGTTTACAATGGATTATTGTTTTTGTTAAGTCAACTGTATAGTTCATGGGGTCATAAGAGTAGGACACGTTTGAGCAACTTTCACTTCACTAAGTCTTGTCTGACGCTTTGTGACCCCATGGACTGTAGCCCCCAGGTTTCTCTGTTCATGGGATTTCCTAGGCAAGGACTCTGGAGTGGGTTGTCATTTCCTTCTCCACAGTGGGGCTATGTCCCTATAAACTAAGCATACGCTGGATAAACCATAAGTGGAAAATGCAGCTAATATACCTAACCTACTGAGCATCATAGTATAGCATAGCCTACTTTAAACATGCTCAGAACACTTACTTTAACTTTCAATTGGAGAAGTCATCTATGACAAAGCTATAATAAAATGCAGAATAACTCATTTACTGAAAGTGAAAAACCAATGGTTGTTTGAGTTTAGAATGGTTATATGTACATCTATTGTTTACCTTCATGATGGCATGGCTGGCTAGCAGCTGCCACTGCCCAGCATCACAAGACATGATTTTACTGCATATCCCTACTCTAGCAAACTATCAAAATTCAAAATTCAGAGTATAGTTTCTACTGATTGCATATGGCCTTTGAACCATCGTAAAGTCAAGCCATTGTAAGTCAGGGGCTTTTTGTGAAAGGATTTGGAGTGTTATTGGACTTAACATGTTTTCCATTGTAATATCTCAAGTACCTGGGGAACTGTATTTTGATTAATAGTAGACTTAGCCAAGGCTTTTCTGGAGAGGGCCAGAGAAAAAAATATTTTTGGCTTTGCAGGCATGAACAGTTCTGTAACATATCTAGAAGTCAGGTAAAAGAGCCTCACACTGTCCAAATATGGAACATTGTAGCATAATAGGTTATACCTCCTTGAATACAATTAATTCAAGCAAGAATAAATAATAAATGAAAAGAATAAATAATCAATGCTTAAACTGGTGAATCATAGCTTAAAAAGTGGGTATTCATGTGATCTCAGTGAGTCTCCAATAAAATAGTTGTTAATTACAAAGGGAAAAGGGTAATTTTACAGTAGAGAAAATTGACAGCCACAACATTTTATCCAGCTAGTAAAGTTTGTTGTTATTGTTTAGACAATATGTCATACCTAACTCTTTGAAAATACATGGACTATAGCCTGCCAGGCTCCTCTGTCCATGGAATTTCCCAGGCAATAATATTTGAGTGGATTGCCATTACTTTCTCCGTGGTCAAACTTGAGTCTCCTGATTGGCAGGTGAATTCTTTACTACTGAGCAACGTGAGAAGCCCATCTGAAAATTTTACGTCAGTAATTGGACACATAAAACTTGTATGGCACCTGATTAAATGCAATTTGAAAAGAATAAATAAGCTAAAGTTGCTTCTACCCCCAAAATGGATAATTTGAATTTATGCATAAAGAAGCATCAGACAACTCAAAACTGATAAACATTCTAAATATGTCCTTGAAAGTTTTGTGTAAGGTTGGAATCATATTGAAATAAACAAGTAAAAATAAAACATAGTCCATGAACCTGTTAGGTAGTTAGAATAGGAAAAAGGAGACCAGAATGGCGGTGGCTAAAAGACAAAGACACAGTGAAAACAGTGTCAGACTTTATTTTTTGGGCTCCAAAATCAC
>SJYW01047778.1:8625-20596 GCA_006410735.1 Raphicerus campestris | reverse complement strand
TCCTCTGTCCATGGGATTCTCCAGGTAAGAATTCTGGAGTGGGTTTCCATTCTCTCCTCCAGGGGATCTTCTCAGTCCAGGGATCGAACCTATGTTTCCTGCATGATGTTTTACTAAAACAAAAATAATAATAAATAATAAGTAATAAAAATATCTTAGATTTTATTGGTGTTACATACCATTATAACTTCAGTGATACTTCTGCATGTCTAATTTTCCACTGTGGTTTTCAGATGAAAATAAAAATAAATTATACACTAACTAGTTAAGCGGTAGGTACTATGTGCTTGTAGTGGAGAAGAAAATAACAACCCACTCCAGTATTCTTGCCTGGAGAATCCTATGGACAGAGGAGCCTAGTGGGCTGCTTTCTATGGGATTCACAGAGTTGGATACGACAAGTGACTGAGCATGCATGCATGCATTGGAAAAGGCAATGGCAACCCACTCCAGTATTCTTGCCTGGAGAATCCCAGGGACAGAGGAGCCTGGTGGGCTGCTGTCTATGGGGTCGCACGGAGTCGGATATGACTGCAGCGACTTAGCAGCAGCATGCGCTTTTAGTTATTTACCTTATACATAAGTTTTAAACAATCAGGGTGATCTTTCTTCCTCTAGTTGAAGTGGCAATGATATCTCTTAAAATGATGGAAGAGATATATGCAGATCTCTTAAAAGAAGTTTTTCTCAAAATGTTTATAATGCCAGGAATCAGGATATTATATTAAAATGCACACTGAACTGAAATTCAGGGTGAGTGTGATGTTCTAGGAGCTCTTTGCTACTAATTCATTCATGATGGATTTTTAAACATTTCATACTCTTTATACTCTCTCTCTGTCTCTGGATTTCAATTTGTATTTAATATAAAGTCTTTGAGATGCTTTTTTCACTTAAGAAGAAATGAGTTATACAATCTATGAAATTCCATGATATGTCATTACAACTATTATTAGAGATTTTATAGTTCTCTTTTCCCATAGCTTAAATGATAGGAAAGAAGTATGGCTCACATAACAATATCAAGTCCAAGGTTCTCCTCTCAACAGTAATTTACAGATTTCTCCACCCTTCTCAACTTGTATCAGAAATGGTCCCATATGCCCAGAGATACTCCACAATGTTTCTAACCCCTATCAAAATGACCCAAAGTTGAGCCCCAGACATAGGACAATTTTACTAACAGGAAGACTAAAATTCGGTGATATCATTTAAATTAATCACAGTATCTTAGGACTTCCTTGGTGGCTCAGACGGTGAAGTGTCTTGCTTACAATGCTGGAGAGCTGGGTTCGATCCCTGGGTCAGGAAGATCTTCTGGAGAAGGAATGGCAACCCACTCCAGTACTCTTGCCTGGAAAATCCCATGGACAGAGGAGCATGGGGGGCTACAGTCCACGGGGTCCCAAAGAGTCGGACACGACTGAGCGACTTCACTTCAATCACAGTATCTTAATATGGCCAAGCTAAGACTGGAAAATCAGGGTCTTACTTTGAGGAATCAAAGTAACAAAAGATCTGAGAAAATCTCCTGTATCTATAAACATGTTTCAAACTGTATATGTTAAACTGTTTAATTACATTTTTAAGTCCAAAATATAGAGAACATCTGGTTTTCTGTGTTTCCAGTTATTCTTTTCTTTCATTGGGATGTAGTAAATTACAAAAATGTTCCTTATACCTTGAATAGTTACGATTTGCTTTATCTGGAAAACACTCTGTATAATGTGTGCATGCTCAGTCACTACATTGTGTCTGACTCTTTGCAACCCCATGNGGATGTAGTAAATTACAAAAATGTTCCTTATACCTTGAATAGTTATGATTTGCTTTATCTGGAAAACACTCTGTATAATGTGTGCATGCTCAGTCACTACATTGTGTCTGACTCTTTGCAACCCCATGAACTATAGCCCACTAGGTGCCTCTGTCCATGAAAATTTTCAGGCAAGAATAACAGAGTGGGTTGCCATGCCCTCCTCCAGAGGATCTTCCTCACCCTGAAATAGAATGCACATCTCTTGCATCNGGATTATCCCTAAGAAACATACTAGTACAAAGTTATCTATTTTATTTCAGGTTGCTTCTTTGAATGTGCTAGGGTCTGATTCAATTCCATTCTGAACTAGATTAGCCCTGGGATTTCTTTGGAGGGAATGATGCTAAAGCTGAAACTCCAGTACTTTGGCCACCTCATGCGAAGAGTTGGAACCTTTATTGTCCCAGGACTTACGTATCTTTTACCTCTTCTTTTCTCATCTTTTCTCTGTAACTGTCTGCTCAGCTCCATCACAGCTGACACACAGTTAACAGGGCACAGTCTACATGAAATATCTCCAGCAGCTGCAAGATCTCATTGCATCCTTTGTCATTCATTGCAAATTTCAAGGGAATCTGATTAATAACAATTTGCCAATCATGGGCCAAGTAGATCAACTAATTTGGTCCAATTACTTATAATCCCTGCTTGAAATGATATACATCAAAAGTGTTTGAGATGAGAAATTCAATATTTTAACTTGGCCCTCTCTTGTGTTAAATTTAGAGTTATCAGATGCAGCCACTTACATGTTTGTATTAGATAATTTTATTCTAGTTTTTTTTTTTTTAAATAAACAATCTAACCTTACTTCTAAAGCAACTAGGAAAAGTTGAAAAAACAAAATCCCAAATTAGTAGAAGAAAACAAATCATAAACATCAGAGCAGAAATAAATGAAACAGAAACAAAGAAAATAGTAGCAAAAATCAGTGAAAGTAAAAGCTGGTTCTTTGAAAGGATAAACAAAGCTGAAACGTCTATAGCCAGACCTATCAAGAAAGAAGGAGAGGACCCTAATCAATAAAATTGCAAGTGAAAAATGAACAGTGACAATTGACAGTGCAGAAATACAAAGGATCATAAGAAATTACTACAAGCAACTATATGCCAATAAAATGATCAATCTGGAAGAAATGGACAAGTTCTTAGAAAGGTACAAACTTCCAGGACTGAACCAGGAAGGTATATAAAATATGAAAAGACCAATCACAAGTAATGAAACTGAAACTGATTAAAAAATCTTCCAACAAAGAAAACTCCAGGGCCGGATTACCACAGGTTAACTCAAATGTTTAGAGAAGAGCTAATACCTGTCTTTCTCAAATTCTCCCAAAAATTGCAGATAGAGGAACACTCCCAGGCTTATTCTGTCAGGCCACTATCACCATGATACCAAACCAAAGATATCACAAAAAAGGAAAAAAAATGATTCCAGTTTTCACCTGTTTTTCCAAAAGATATGCCCTGTTTCCCTGTGTTTTTGAATGATGATATTTTCCCACAGCATTTTGTACAACCCTTCCTGAAAAAGAAATACTTCCCTCTCCTTCTTAACTAAGTAATTCCAAATTCTGCTTTTCCCTGAGCATTCATAGCCTCCAAGCTATTCTAAGTAACATTTTTTATCAGTTAATATTTTGGGTTAAAAACTTCCAAAAGAAACCTGAATATTGCTTGGCAGATAAGAAATGTATTATGAATATTAGGAACTTATGGAAATAGAGGCAAATAGAAGGAATTCTGGGGTGCTGATCAACAACAGTCTTCAGAGCAGCACTTCTGCTGGGATGAATTAATCTTCTGAATGAATGACTGTATTCATGGATGAATGACTTCTCAAGACCAGTATAAGTCTGGTCTTGAGCCATCCCTTTAAGATTCTATGTCTGGGGAGAGTTCATCTGATTGAGAGAGATTAGAATATGTTTCTACACCCTGGCATTTTGGAAAGCGAAGGGAAATACCAAAGACCTTCCAGGAAATCCTTAAGCTTTGCAGAGAAATGGTGAGAATTGGGTTATAATATCTCACAAAAAATACACACAATGGGATAGGTTTTGGTGTTTGATTTTATTGTTGCATTTGTTCTCTTAGAAAAGAATTCAGAGTGCTTGTAGGAAGAACAGATGAATGTTGAGGATGGAGGGAAAGCTGAAACACTAAGGTAATTCATGGGACTTCTCCAATGGCTCAGTGGTTAAGACTCCAAGTTTTCACTGCAGAGGGTGTGGGTTTGGTTCCTGATCAGGAAACTAAGATCACATTTGCCACGTGGCCAAAAATATAATAGTCCATAACAAAAAAGATGTAAGAAGGATGATATGATTACCATGAAAATTAGTGCCAGGGACCAGTTTTGTGGAAGACAAGTTTTCCTCAGAACAGGAGACAGGAGGTGATTTGGGGATGCTATGAGATCATTACATTTATTGTGGCTTTTATTTATTATTACATCAATTCCACCTCAACTCATCAGGCATCAGATCTTGGAGGTGGTGGACTCCTGATAGTGACTCCAAGTTTGGTTTAATCTATGATAAATTTAAGTAATTAAGAGTCAAAAGTTGATTTTTCACTAGTATTGTTCAAGCTTGTTTTATCTACACACATATATAATTATTTTAACCTTCATTTTTATCATCACTTTGCGAACAAAATTACATTAATGATTACCCAAAACCAGGCAACATACTCCATAGGCATAGTCATAGGAATAGAAAATAATTTCAGAAACTTTGTCAATCACTCTCATAGCTCACTAATGAAAACATGAGAGTTCTCTGGTTCTCATTTTAAGAAATCCTTTCTAAGAGATAACCCATGAATATATATCAAATCCAATGTAATTTTCAGTAATATTACTAATGCTTCTGGAATTTTCAGATCTAGAAATATTTACCTGAATTAATATTTGTTAAGATTGTATATGGAGTGCCAAGAGATTTTATTTTTTCAGTGTAATTTTCTTGATTTTAAAAATAACACGTTGTTATTAGAGAACATTTAGCATATCTTGAAAGCTGTAAGAGCTATAATTCCACCAAACAGAACTAATAACTATTAAAGTAATAACACATCTATGTACTTAGCATCTCTATTTCACTTACATGTTTCTGTCTCTCTATGCAGTTTAAAGTTGATGCCTTATATGATGGTTTTCTCTTAATATTGTGTCATATGGTTTATCTTTACCGTAAAAACTTTTCAAACTTCAGTCATCCCGTCATTCAGTTCAGTCAGTTCAGTCACTCAGTAGTGTCTGACTCCCTGCGACCCCATGAATTGCAGCATGTGAGGGCTCCCTGTCCATCACCAACTCCCAGAGTTCACTCAAACTCACGTCCATCGAATTGGTGATGCCATCCAGGCATCTCATCCTCTGTCATCCCCTTCTCCCCCTGTCCCTAATCCCTCCCAGGGTCAGAGTCTTTTCCAATGAGTCAACACTTAGCATGAGATGGCCAAAGTACTGGAGTTTCAGCTTTAGCATCAGTCTTTCCAAAGAACCTCCAGGACTGACCTCCTTTAAAATGAACTGGTTGGATCTCCTTGCAATCCAAGGAACTCTCAAGAGTCTTCTCCAACAGCACAGATCAAAAGCATCAATTCTTCAGTGCTCAGTTTTCTTCACAGTCCAACTCTCACATCCATACATGACCACTGGAAAAACACAGCCTTGACTAGACAGAGACCTTTTTGGACAAAGTAATGTCTCCACTTTTGAATATGCTATCTAGGTTGGTTATAACTTTCCTTCCAAGGAGGAACTGTCTTTTAATTTCATGGCTGCAATCACCACCTACAGTGATTTTGGAGTCCCCAAAAATAAAGTCTGACACTGTTTCCACTGTTTCCCTCTCTATGTCCCATGAAGTGATGGACCTCATGCCATGATCTTCACTCTCTGAAAGTTGAGCTTTAAGCCAACTTTTTCACTCTCCTCTTTCACTTTCATCAAGAGACTTTTTACTTCCTCTTCACTTTCAACCATAAGGGTGGTGTCATCTGCATATCTGAGGTTATTGATATTTCTCCTGGCAATCTTGTTTCCAACTTGTGCTTCTTCCAGCATACTCTGTACAGAAGTTAAATAAGCAGAGTGACAATATACAGCTTTGAAGTACTCTTTTTCCTATTTTGAACCAGTGTGTTGTTCCATGTCCAGTTCTAACTGTTGCTTCCTAACCTGCATATACATTTCTCAAGAGGCAGGTCAGGTGGTCTGGTATTCCCATCTCTCTCAGAATTGTCCACAGTTTATTGTTTTCCACAGAGTCAAAGGCTTTGGCATAGTCAATAAAGCAGAAATAGATGTTTTTCTGGAACTTTCTTGCTTTTTCCATGATCCAGTTGATATTGGCAATTTGATCTCTGGTTCCTCTGCCTTTTCTAAAACCAGCTTGAACATCTGGAAGTTCACAGTTCATGTATGGCTGAAACATGGCTTGGAAAATTTTGAACATTACTAGCATGTGAGATGAGTGCAATTGTGTGGTAGTTTGAGCTTTCTTTGGCATTGCCTTTCTTTGGGATTGGAATGAAAACTGATGTTTTCCAGTCCTGTGGTCACTGCTGAGTTTTCCAAATTTGCTGGCATATTGAGTGCAACACTTTCACAGCATCATCTTTCAGGATTTGAAATAACTCAGCTGGAATTCCATCACCTCCACTAGCTTTGTTCATAGTGATGCTTTCTAAGGCTCACTTGACTTCACATTCCAGGATGTCTGGCTCTAGGTGAATGATCACACCATCATGAATATCTTGATTGTGAAGATTCTTTTTGTATAGTTCTGTGTATCTTGCCACCTCTTCTTAACATTGTCTGCTTCTGTTAAGTCCATACCATTTCTATCCATTATCGAGCCCATCTATGGATGAAATGTTCCTTTCGTATCTCTAATTTTCTTGAAGAGATCTCTAGTATTTCCCATTCTATTGGTTTCCTCTATTTCTTTGCATTGATCGCTGAGGAAGGTTTTCTTATCTCTCCTTGCTATTCCTTGGAACTCTGCATTCAGTTGCTTGTATCTTTTCTTTTCTCCTATGCTTTTCACTTCTCTTCTTTTCACAGCTACTTGTAAGGCCTCCTCAACAGCTATTTTCCTTTTTTGCATTTCTTTTCCATGGGGATGGTCTTGATCCCTGTCTCCTGTACAATGTCAAGACCTCCATGCATAGTTCATCAGGCACTCTATCAATCAGGTCTAGTCCCTTAAATATATTTCTCACCTCCACTGTATAATCATAAGGGATTTGATGGGTTATCCTGGAATGGTCTAGCTGTTTGCCCTACTTTTTTCAATTTAAATCTGAATTAGTCCTTTGAGATCAACTCTATCTATATATTTTTAAAATTATTTATTTGGCTCTACCCAGTCTTAGTTGCTACATGTGGGATTCATTTTATCCCAACCAAGGATTGAACCTGGACCATCTCCATTAAGAGCATGGGGTTTTAAACCATTTGATCACCAAGTAAGTAACTGAATCAGCTCCAGATTTTTTCAAAAGGTATTGTTTGGATAAACTTCTGATGATCAGATTATCTTAATTAGTAACTGTATTTGCATATATATTTGTATGGAAAATCAAGTTCATCTAAGATAAGGGGCACAAGATGATAGTAAGACTAAAGTAAAGCAAAACATTTTTCAAGTAATGAAAATGCCAAATCATTCTAGATAAGGATTGCATATGTTATTTAAAGAATGTATGCAACCAAGGGGCACTGGCAGCCAATCTAAAAGTTTCACTATAAACTATGAACTCCTTTTCATTTTCTTGATTTTTCTAGTAAATGAAAATGCCAAAAAGATTACACATGGTGAAAATCTTAAAATAATATATTTTTTCTACATGAAAGATTAAAGAAACTGATTATAGCCAAACACAAAAATGCTAGTATATAAAATCAAAATATATATTCCTCTTTTATTTACTGAAATGACATGCAAAAAATTTTGTTTGATATTTCAATGCTATCTAATGTTTATAAAAATCAAATCTGGAGGCATAAGATTGAGATAATTTCACTACCTCTCTGCTTATGATATTGTATACATATGAATCATCATAGCTTGCTTAAGGCCTTGTGATTGCATATGTATAAAATATGAACTTTATTATTAAAATTCAGTATTACTAGATTTCAAGAGATGTGACAGTCTCACCAGCTTGACTCCTTTGAATATTTGTTTATTTTAACAATTTGTATTCACTTATTTCATCATTAATAACAAGCAAATACACCAAAGATAATAATTACTTCTGAAATATAGAGATAAACAAGGTGATTAATCTTTCTGAACTTCCACAACTAAAGGAAGAGAAAGACTAGTTAACAATTGCTTGCAATTCACTGAGTACAATAGCATTTAATATAATAAGAAAAGCAGAAATGTGTGGGAACAGTTCATCTTTGAAGGAAGTTCAGAGATGCCTGAGCCTCATATAGTTAAGAGTCAGTAGGAGTCAGTCAGGTGATGGATTGAGGTTGGAAGTGCAGGAGTGGAGGATGAGCACTCCTGGCAGAATACAAAGTTTGTAGAGAGGCATGCCATGCCCTGGAATATATGAGCATTTGCAAATAGTTTAGTAAGTTTCTTATTGAGATATAATTGGACAGGAGCTAGGTCATAAACCAACTCTAATGTAATAGTTTGGAATTTGATTCTGAAAGACATAAGGAATTGTGGATAGTTGGAAAGGGATCAGCATTGTAAGTTTTTAACTAAATTGTTGCTTGCATTGTGGAGACAGATTAAAGTGTAGGAAGAATCAGAACACGTCATTTTTCATTGCACTGGTACAGAAAAGAAGTCATGAGTTATGTAAAGCAGACAAGCAGATAAAGATGTCAAAAATACTTAAAAGCATAACTGGGACTCTCTGGTATTATAGTGGGTAAAAGTCTGCCTACCAATGCAGGGGACNAGATTGAGATAATTTCACTACCTCTCTGCTTATGATATTGTATACATATGAATCATCATAGCTTGCTTAAGGCCTTGTGATTGCATATGTATAAAATATGAACTTTATTATTAAAATTCAGTGTTACTAGATTTCAAGAGATGTGACAGTCTCACCAGCTTGACTCCTTTGAATATTTGTTTATTTTAACAATTTGTATTCACTTATTTCATCATTAATAACAAGCAAATACACCAAAGATAATAATTACTTCTGAAATATAGAGATAAACAAGGTGATTAATCTTTCTGAACTTCCACAACTAAAGGAAGAGAAAGACTAGTTAACAATTGCTTGCAATTCACTGAGTACAATAGCATTTAATATAATAAGAAAAGCAGAAATGTGTGGGAACAGTTCATCTTTGAAGGAAGTTCAGAGATGCCTGAGCCTCATATAGTTAAGAGTCAGTAGGAGTCAGTCAGGTGATGGATTGAGGTTGGAAGTGCAGGAGTGGAGGATGAGCACCCCTGGCAGAATACAAAGTTTGTAGAGAGGCATGCCATGCCCTGGAATATATGAGCATTTGCAAATAGTTTAGTAAGTTTCTTATTGAGATATAATTGGACAGGAGCTAGGTCATAAACCAACTCTAATGTAATAGTTTGGAANCTGGCAGAATACAAAGTTTGTAGAGAGGCATGCCATGCCCTGGAATATATGAGCATTTGCAAATAGTTTAGTAAGTTTCTTATTGAGATATAATTGGACAGGAGCTAGGTCATAAACCAACTCTAATGTAATAGTTTGGAATTTGATTCTGAAAGACATAAGGAATTGTGGATAGTTGGAAAGGGATCAGCATTGTAAGTTTTTAACTAAATTGTTGCTTGCATTGTGGAGACAGATTAAAGTGTAGGAAGAATCAGAACACGTCATTTTTCATTGCACTGGTACAGAAAAGAAGTCATGAGTTATGTAAAGCAGACAAGCAGATAAAGATGTCAAAAATACTTAAAAGCATAACTGGGACTCTCTGGTATTATAGTGGGTAAAAGTCTGCCTACCAATGCAGGGGACTCAGGGTTGGTCCCATGTCTGGAAAGATCTCATATGTGTGAAGCAACTAAGCCCAAGCACTACAACTACAGAGCCCTCACTTTAGAGCCTGTGATCTGCAACTACTGAGTTCACCTGCTGCAACTACTGAAGCCCACGTGCCTGCAGGCTGGAAGGCACCGCAATGAGAAGCTCAGAATACCACAATGAAGCAACAAAGAATAGCCTCCACTTGCCACAACCAGAGAAAGCCCGGGCTTTCACATATGATTTATGTAATCATTCAACTGGAAATTCTAGAAAGAGAACTCCTCTCTAATTTACTGTTAGTTTAGTTATATAAATTAAATTTTTTAAAAGAGAATATTTTTGGTTGCCCTGGCATATGTGAAAATTCCCTGTCAGACCATCAGGGATGCTGTAACAGAAATATCATAGACTGAGTGACTTCAACAGGATTTCTCACAGTTCTGGAGGATGGGAAGTCCAAGATCAAGAATCTGGCAGACCTAATAAATGCCCTCGTCCTGATTCATAGACAGTCATCACCTCACTGTGTCTTGTGTGACAGAAGAGGCAAGGGAGCCCTCTGGGGTTCTCTTTTATAAGGGCCACTAACCTAGTTCATGAGGGCTCCATCTTCAGAAGCCAAGGGCTCCACTTCCAAATATCATCACATTGGATGAGGCTTTAACATAAGAGTTTGGGGAGAACATGCAGAAATTCAATCCATAGTAACCTCTTTTGATCTTTAGAGTCATTCATTTGGGTTTTATGTGTGTGTTTATTAATTGGCTTTCCTTACAATTAGATGTATTTTTTGCTCCATATGTTGAAGCACCTATTAAATGGTGCAAAGTTTTTTATGAGTAAAATTCTGCTTCATTTATGATGGATTGTCCAGGTAATGAAAAGGGAATTAAAAGTTGCTCACTCTTGAGTAAAGCTAATTCCACTAATGGACTCTCTACTGAAGTGGTCCAAACTTTTTTCAGAACTGCTCTCAGTGTGAATTTTTTTCCTTCTCTTTTTTTTCATTTTCTCCCTCCTTGTATAGATATCAGATCTATGTCATAGTCTTTGAGTTCCTCCCTGCCTACTCAAATACTTTCCTTCTTTTTCATTCACAAGCACTTCCCCTATTAATCCCTTATATGTCTAATCCCATTCACCATCTACTGTGAGAACCAAAACATACTACATAGATGGTACAAGGAGAGCCCTGGAAAGCAGTTGTTTGATAGGTTTAGGGACTGGCTTATTCACCAATGAGTATAAGATCTGAGAGGTTAGTGGGGCATAGATGATGGAACAAAATGGCAAGGTGTTTGCTAAAGAGCTCACCTGCAGTAAGCAGGGAAAGTATTCTGGAAAAATAACTTTACTAATAGGAAATTTTAAATATTTCAGTCATATGGGAAGAGTAGTGCCTACAATGGCAGTAGAATGGACTGATTGTTACTAATTTGCATCAGCGTCTTACAGGGAATAGAGTGAAACTGGGGGAAAAAAATTAAAACCTAAGTTCAGAAGTTGAAGAGATTATTTTGTGTTAAAACACACACACACACATCTTTATCTCCTTTATTGGGAAAGAGGTCACAGCTAAAGATCAAATTCCAGATTTGATAGAATCTTGGAATTCCAAAGACATGTAAATGCCAAGTCAAGGCACATGCCCTGGTTGGAATAACCTCTAAGTTGGGTCCTTGATGTAAAAGTATAAAGTGCATAGTACAAAAGGACAAGGGGAAATCTCTGAAACTGCCTTCTGCTTTGGTCAAGGTAGTAAATAAAAAATTATATTGCCTTCTGGGACAGGAATGTGATTAGTGCCATTTTTATAAAGCTAAATGATGCAGGCATGGTGGCTCCTTTCATTTTATTTAATTCTGCAATTTGGTCCTTTAAGTAGAGGATGAATTTATGGAATTTCTGTAGGCTAGTGTCAGCTCATGCAGTAGTAGCTGCAATTAGAGCTGCTGTACTGAATGTGATATCACTGCTAGAGTTGATTAAAAAGACTTTACATGCATGACACACAGGCACTGGTTTCCAAAAGCATGATTTTATATAATGATTAGAAAAGAGTGTAAAAATCAGTTCATACTATAGTCTGAGAACAGGGAGCATAATTCCTCCAGTTTTGCTCATCTTTCTCAAGATTATTTTGGTT
>SJYW01047772.1:0-11552 GCA_006410735.1 Raphicerus campestris | reverse complement strand
CCCTTGGACTGAAAGGAGATACAACCAGTCCATTCTGAAGGAGATCAACCCTGGGATTTCTTTGGAAGGAATGATGCTAAAGCTGAAACTCCAGTACTTTGGCCACCTCATGCGAAGAGTAGACTCATTGGAAAAGACTTTGATGCTGGGAGGGATTGAGGGCAGGAGGGGAAGGGGTTGACAGAGGATGAGATGGCTGGATGGCATCACTGACTTGATGGATGTGAATCTGGGTGAACTCTGGGAGTTGGTGATGGACCAGGAGGCCTGGCGTGCTGCAATTCATGGGGTCGTGAAGAATTGGATGTGACTGAGCAATTGAACTGAGCGACATCACTTTCACTTTTCACTTTCATGCATTGAAGAAGGAAATGGCAACCTATTCCAGTGTTCTCGCCTGGAGAATCCCAGGGACGGAGGAGCCTGGTGGGCTGCCATCTATGGGATCGCACAGAGTCTGACACAACTGAAGCGACTTAGCAGCAGCAGCAGCATGGTGAACTCATGCTATTATGACTTAAGAAAGATAAATTTCCTGTGATCATAGCTGCAGGTAGTTGCAGCAAAGAAGGACTGCATGCAAAGAAGGATCACCATATAACTACTCAGCACACTGGGGGCTTTGGTGAGGGGGAAGATATTAATATCTAATAAGAGTCAGTTGAAATTAATGCAGAGTGATAGGAGATGTTCAGTGCAAGTATTGGAGAACAACAAAAAAAATTCTGGTTAAAGATCTATGAACTGAGAAAGAATCTGATGCTGTAAGTGTTTAAGAGATTGGTATTTTTGCTCCACAGTATGAGCTAATCATTTCAAGTTCCCATGCCTGGAGTGGCCCCAATGGAATGAATGCTCTTCACAACCCTGAAAGTAAGTGAAGGGCCTGTGTGCAGAGCAAGGTTTGAGGGAAACCAGAGCTATTCTGAGGAGGTATGTTCTGACCCTTTCCAGTCTTCAACAGCTAGCTGTATATACAGGAGACCTTCCATTTTCACTTTTGGATGTTTGTCATGACACCTAAATGTTTATATTTTGGATTTCTCACTAGAGCTTTGTAGCAAAGGAATCATAGTTTAAAACTGAGACTGTGTAAACTATAATACTAAATTAATTCTCATTAAATGCTTTCTATTTGTAATAACGATTTTGCTGTTCAGTACTTATATTTGCATTAATGACTGACATCATTAAATTATTGCCACAGAGGGACTAAGGGAATGGTAACCTGGAGCTGAGAAAAACAACAAAAAACAGATTAAAAAATTAGTTTGAAATACAGGAAGATAAAAGCACAATAGAGATACAGTGAGGACAGATGTTTGTTGTTGCTGTTGATATATATATTTTTTTTTTTGCTCAAATGCAACTAGATTTTTGGCTATCACTGATAATTTTTCTTCATCCATTTAAAACCACGTATGTGCTAGGTTGTGGTGAGATGGTAGTAAGCAGAGCAGATTGAGTCCTTACCTCAAAGAACAGATAGTTCAACAGTTTACTTCCCAATTCAACAACCAGTGCTGAAATAAAGTATGATGAACACTATATAGTAGAGGGCATCAGGAAATGCTTGGAAGAGGAACTTAAGCCCATCTAGGGGATTTGTAAGCAAGACACCTCCCTCAATAAAAGATATTTAAGCTGAAACTAAAAAAAAAAAAAAAAAAAGCAATGGAAGTAGGTTAACTATGTAGACTAAACCCTAAAGTTCATGTTAAATTATTACGTTCTAAGAAAATTTAATTTCTTAATTTTTTGTGTTTTGATATCATGTGGTTTTAATAATAGTTATTCCATTTATTTGTCACATGTAAACACCTTGATTTGTGGTAGCCACATAGTGGTTAGCCAAATTGCTACTCAGAGAAAAACATCCTTCTGATCATTTTTACTTTTTTTTCTATCAGAATTTATTGGGACATAATTAATATACTAAAAATATCACCATTGAAAATATTTTAAATATTCACAAGAGTGTGCGATCATTACTACTTCTGATTGTAGAACGTTGTTGCCATTCCATTTCATACCAATGCCATCCCATGAAATGCCATGCCATTTTATACCCCAGTGGGTATGAAACCACATGCCCATTAGCAGTCATGGCTCCCAACCCCTTCTTCCACTCTCTGCTTTAGGAACCACTAATCAAATCTTTGTCTCTATACATATAGCTATTCTTGAATTCCAAATAAATAGAACCGTGTAATATGTGCCATTTTGTCATTGACTTGTTTCACTTAGAATAATGTTTTCAAAGTTGACCATGTTGCAGTATATATTAGTACTTCATTCCTTTTTATAATATTCAAGTAATATTCCTTTGTAGGGATTTACCATGTTTTGTTTATTCATTCATCACTAGATATGTTTCTTGGTCATCATGATTGCTGGTGCTATGAATACTTGTTTACAGATTTTTGTGTAGACATATGCTTTTCATTTCTCTTGGGTATGTACTATTGAATGAATTGGGTCCTACGTCTCACTGCTCTCAAAATCAATACTCAGATTCTTTAATGTCTGAGACACCAGGAAAGCCCTATAGAAAGAAAAGTCTCCTTTAATCAAATTGCTGGCAATCTAGGCAGATAGTTGACTTAGCGTCCCCCAAACACCATGTCCAAAGATTCTGCTAGATTATAAAAACATTTAACAGAAAGAAGGGAAGTAATCTCAATTAGTCATTGATCTGGGGGTCAAGGTCATCACCATCCCCCTCTATGCAGGCTCAGTGAATTCTTGTGATATTCCTCTAGGTGCTATCTTATTCACACAGTTTGGTCATGAGATTACTGGATAGGAAACTAGGGAAAAGATTTGGTCATACTTATTCTTCATTTTTACTGCTATAATCTATGGAAAGACCTGACAAGTTAGGCAAGATATCGTTTGATTAAAAGATCTGAAAGGTGTGCTTGGGTGGCGGGGGGGGGAGGGGATGAGTAGTGCATGGTAGTCCCTGGCTTAAATTTTAGTTACAGTATGGCTTTGCTAAAGTGACAAGAAAGGAGCTTCTCTGTCCATGGAATTCTCCAGGCAAGACTACTGGAGTGGGTTCCCATTCCCTTCTCCAAGGGATCTTCCTGACCCAGGGATTGTGCCCGGATACAGGGTTACAGGCAGATTCTTTACCATCTGAGCCATCAGTGAAGAACTCCTGCTGAGGGCAGTGTCCTGCAAAGAACTGCTTACATAAGTACCTACGAGAGGAGTCGCTGGGTCATATTGATAACTAACTCTGTGCTTGCTGAGATATTGGCAGACTACGTTTTCATTTCTGACAACACTGTTTTGCTTTCTTTTTATAGACTCCAGAAGAACTAGAGGATGTTTCTGACCTGGAAGAGGATCATGAGGTCCGCAGTCACACCAGCATTCAGACTGAAGGGAAAACTGACCGGGTAGGTCACTTCCCTGAGGGGAGAGCTGTGAGCTAGGCCCTTTCCTTATTACTCCAGGAAGTGTCTCCCAGGCAGGACCCCTGGATCTAGAACTTCTTCTGTAAAGCCCAGAGATAGGAGTCTCAGGATGCTGGGCAGCATTAAGAGGGGAATGATTTCTTCCACCTTGAGAGCTCTCTCAGTGAAGCCATTTCTCATTAGGCAGTGACTCACCCCATGCCACTTGTGGTCGTTATAGTAGTCATAGGAATATCAGAGTGAAATGTGTACCTGTTTGTTCAGAGTGTAACAGAGAATCCATGAAGTTGTAAATGTACTCTGAAGTTCTAGGGGAAAATAATCAATATGCCTCTATGCAATATGCCTCTATTTTCTCCCTTTCTATAATGCTTCCTTCTGCCCACCTCAAAATACACACACACACACACACACGTCCCTCCAAAGATGTTAATCAATTTTTGAAATACTCTGAGATGTTCTACTTTGCTTGGGAATTCGTAGAACCTTGATTTCCTAGCCACTAATAACTTGCAACTGCAGAACGGACTATATAGCAGGTAGGTCTGAAGCCAGGTAGTATAGCATGTTGTCTGAGACTGCCGAGGAATGCATCTGAATCAGTCACTTCCTTGCTGGGCTCCTGGGGAACTCACTTAGCCTTTCTTTACCTCTGTCCCTCAATTTGTAAAGTGAGGGTCATAATAGTATTCTCTACATGAGGATTGCTGTGGGAATCAACTAAATTAATGAAAAGCATTCTTAACCTAGTGCCTAGCTCATACATAGTAAGTTCTCAATCATTACTTACTGTTATTGAGAACTTACTAGGTAGCAACAGGGTCATTATTATCACTATAACAATTATCATCATTATCATTATTACTATTATTAAATTCAGTTTCATAAAATTTGGAGATGTATGAAACAGATACATTTAAGAACATCCCATGTTGAGAATTCCCTGGAGGTCCAGTGGTTAGAACGCTGCGCTTCCATTGCAAAGAGCATGAGATTAATCCCTGGTCGGGTAACCAAGATCCTACAAGATAGATGTATGTGCTAAGATGTATGTACCTGAAGTTTATATGTCTAGTGAAGGAGAATGGCTTAAATCTGTCCTCTGCTTGTATTACCTGACCAGAGCTAAGATCATATTTAGATATGTTCTCTCCCAGGCATCTTATACCCCTAATAGTCCCATATTTCTTATAATTACATCCCTATGCTTTGAATATATTCATAAATTCAGTCTTATGACTATTTGAGACTTTGTCTCTGCATTCAATATAGCACTTCCTGAACTTTGTGTCCATTGGACTAAGTATATCTTTTGACATATTTCCCAAGAATCATTAATTTGGAAAGATATCATAAGATTTTGAAGTCAGAATCTGTCGATAAGTATTTGAATACTCATGCCATGCTCAATGAAGAATTTCTGGTCACTGAATAAGGCAAGTGTTTGATTCCTTTTTGTTTGCAGCTGTTATGAAGGAACAAATGTCTGTTTGGTTCTTGGATTATGCAGACTCTGCTATATCAAACATGTACTAGAATCAATTTCAGGCAGTGTTTAGTAATGGAGTGACAATTATTTATTATCATTTTACTTTATGCATTGTACTTCCAGTAGCTTTGGCTCAACATCATCTGTTACTGCTGTCATTGCTGGCAAATGCCACTGGGCATTGGAAGGTCTATAACCAAGAAACAATGATTTACATTCCACACTCAATAAGAGTGCAAAATACTAAGAAACCAATAGTGCATGCCTTATGAGATGGCAAAGGAACAGCAGTGGAAATTAGTGATTATCTTAATTATTAAACATGAGTACTCACTGGACCAACACCTGGTTCTAACCAATGATCAGTCTTCCCAGAGTGACACAGAAGAGTAGGTTTGCTATAGGTTTATAGAGCATTCTTCAGAGTTATTGTTTATTCAGTTCATGCCCTTAACAAGGATGAAATAGACATCTTTTATTTTAAAAACTCAAATTGGAGAGAGATTAAAATAGACTCCTAAGATAATAAAATTCTTAAACTTGATAATAATTTTTGTAAGTCCTAAAAAAATCTTCTTAAAGATTTTATTAAATATAAGCTAAGGTACATTTTCTTTTTAAACAGAGCTGTGCCAGTTATCATTAACACTTTAGAGAACGTTTCCAAATTGTTTTTGTTCAGTCGTTAAGTCGTGTCCAACTTTTTGTGACACCGTGGACTGCAGCACACCAGGCTTCCCTGTCCTTCACTGTCTCCTGGAGTTTGAGCCAGTACTGCCATCCAACCATCTTATCCTCTGTCACCCCCTTCTCCTCCTGCCCTCTATCTTCCCCCATGAAAAGTTTCCAAGTTGGTGTTTTATCTAAGAGAAGCCCTGATGGTTTGTTTTTTATTTTTCCTTGATTTTACTATNATAATTAATATACTAAAAATATCACCATTGAAAATATTTTAAATATTCACAAGAGTGTGCGATCATTACTACTTCTGATTGTAGAACGTTGTTGCCATTCCATTTCATACCAATGCCATCCCATGAAATGCCATGCCATTTTATACCCCAGTGGGTATGAAACCACATGCCCATTAGCAGTCATGGCTCCCAACCCCTTCTTCCACTCTCTGCTTTAGGAACCACTAATCAAATCTTTGTCTCTATACATATAGCTATTCTTGAATTCCAAATAAATAGAACCGTGTAATATGTGCCATTTTGTCATTGACTTGTTTCACTTAGAATAATGTTTTCAAAGTTGACCATGTTGCAGTATATATTAGTACTTCATTCCTTTTTATAATATTCAAGTAATATTCCTTTGTAGGGATTTACCATGTTTTGTTTATTCATTCATCACTAGATATGTTTCTTGGTCATCATGATTGCTGGTGCTATGAATACTTGTTTACAGATTTTTGTGTAGACATATGCTTTTCATTTCTCTTGGGTATGTACTATTGAATGAATTGGGTCCTACGTCTCACTGCTCTCAAAATCAATACTCAGATTCTTTAATGTCTGAGACACCAGGAAAGCCCTATAGAAAGAAAAGTCTCCTTTAATCAAATTGCTGGCAATCTAGGCAGATAGTTGACTTAGCGTCCCCCAAACACCATGTCCAAAGATTCTGCTAGATTATAAAAACATTTAACAGAAAGAAGGGAAGTAATCTCAATTAGTCATTGATCTGGGGGTCAAGGTCATCACCATCCCCCTCTATGCAGGCTCAGTGAATTCTTGTGATATTCCTCTAGGTGCTATCTTATTCACACAGTTTGGTCATGAGATTACTGGATAGGAAACTAGGGAAAAGATTTGGTCATACTTATTCTTCATTTTTACTGCTATAATCTATGGAAAGACCTGACAAGTTAGGCAAGATATCGTTTGATTAAAAGATCTGAAAGGTGTGCTTGGGTGGCGGGGGGGGGAGGGGATGAGTAGTGCATGGTAGTCCCTGGCTTAAATTTTAGTTACAGTATGGCTTTGCTAAAGTGACAAGAAAGGAGCTTCTCTGTCCATGGAATTCTCCAGGCAAGACTACTGGAGTGGGTTCCCATTCCCTTCTCCAAGGGATCTTCCTGACCCAGGGATTGTGCCCGGATACAGGGTTACAGGCAGATTCTTTACCATCTGAGCCATCAGTGAAGAACTCCTGCTGAGGGCAGTGTCCTGCAAAGAACTGCTTACATAAGTACCTACGAGAGGAGTCGCTGGGTCATATTGATAACTAACTCTGTGCTTGCTGAGATATTGGCAGACTACGTTTTCATTTCTGACAACACTGTTTTGCTTTCTTTTTATAGACTCCAGAAGAACTAGAGGATGTTTCTGACCTGGAAGAGGATCATGAGGTCCGCAGTCACACCAGCATTCAGACTGAAGGGAAAACTGACCGGGTAGGTCACTTCCCTGAGGGGAGAGCTGTGGGCTAGGCCCTTTCCTTATCACTCCAGGAAGTGTCTCCCAGGCAGGACCCCTGGATCTAGAACTGCTTCTGTAAAGCCCAGAGATAGGAGTCTCAGGATTCTGGGCAGCATTAAGAGGGGAATGACTTCTTCCACCTTGAGAGCTCTCTCAGTGAAGCCATTTCTCATTAGGCAGTGACTCACCCCATGCCACTTGTGGCCGTTATAGTAGTCATAGGAATATCAGAGTGAAATGTGTACCTGTTTGTTCAGAGTGTAACNGAGAGCTGTGAGCTAGGCCCTTTCCTTATTACTCCAGGAAGTGTCTCCCAGGCAGGACCCCTGGATCTAGAACTTCTTCTGTAAAGCCCAGAGATAGGAGTCTCAGGATGCTGGGCAGCATTAAGAGGGGAATGATTTCTTCCACCTTGAGAGCTCTCTCAGTGAAGCCATTTCTCATTAGGCAGTGACTCACCCCATGCCACTTGTGGTCGTTATAGTAGTCATAGGAATATCAGAGTGAAATGTGTACCTGTTTGTTCAGAGTGTAAAAGAGAATCCATGAAGTTGTAAATGTACTCTGAAGTTCTAGGGGAAAATAATCAATATGCCTCTATGCAATATGCCTCTATTTTCTCCCTTTCTATAATGCTTCCTTCTGCCCACCTCAAAATACACACACACACACACACACGTCCCTCCAAAGATGTTAATCAATTTTTGAAATACTCTGAGATGTTCTACTTTGCTTGGGAATTCGTAGAACCTTGATTTCCTAGCCACTAATAACTTGCAACTGCAGAACGGACTATATAGCAGGTAGGTCTGAAGCCAGGTAGTGTAGCCTGTTGTCTGAGACTGCCGAGGAATGCATCTGAATCAGTCACTTCCTTGCTGGGCTCCTGGGGAACTCACTTAGCCTTTCTTTACCTCTGTCCCTCAATTTGTAAAGTGAGGGTCATAATAGTATTCTCTACATGAGGATTGCTGTGGGAATCAACTAAATTAATGAAAAGCATTCTTAACCTAGTGCCTAGCTCATACATAGTAAGTTCTCAATCATTACTTACTGTTATTGAGAACTTACTAGGTAGCAACAGGGTCATTATTATCACTATAGCAATTATCATCATTATCATTATTACTATTATTAAATTCAGTTTCATAAAATTTGGAGATGTATGAAACAGATACATTTAAGAACATCCCATGTTGAGAATTCCCTGGAGGTCCAGTGGTTAGAACGCTGCGCTTCCATTGCAAAGAGCATGAGATTAATCCCTGGTCGGGTAACCAAGATCCTACAAGATAGATGTATGTGCTAAGATGTATGTACCTGAAGTTTATATGTCTAGTGAAGGAGAATGGCTTAAATCTGTCCTCTGCTTGTATTACCTGACCAGAGCTAAGATCATATTTAGATATGTTCTCTCCCAGGCATCTTATACCCCTAATAGTCCCATATTTCTTATAATTACATCCCTATGCTTTGAATATATTCATAAATTCAGTCTTATGACTATTTGAGACTTTGTCTCTGCATTCAATATAGCACTTCCTGAACTTTGTGTCCATTGGACTAAGTATATCTTTTGACATATTTCCCAAGAATCATTAATTTGGAAAGATATCATAAGATTTTGAAGTCAGAATCTGTCGATAAGTATTTGAATACTCATGCCATGCTCAATGAAGAATTTCTGGTCACTGAATAAGACAAGTGTTTGATTCCTTTTTGTTTGCAGCTGTTATGAAGGAACAAATGTCTGTTTGGTTCTTGGATTATGCAGACTCTGCTATATCAAACATGTACTAGAATCAATTTCAGGCAGTGTTTAGTAATGGAGTGACAATTATTTATTATCATTTTACTTTATGCATTGTACTTCCAGTAGCTTTGGCTCAACATCATCTGTTACTGCTGTCATTGCTGGCAAATGCCACTGGGCATTGTAAGGTCTATAACCAAGAAACAATGATTTACATTCCACACTCAATAAGAGTGCAAAATACTAAGAGACCAATAGTGCATGCCTTATGAGATGGCAAAGGAACAGCAGTGGAAATTAGTGATTATCTTAATTATTAAANTCATTGCTGGCAAATGCCACTGGGCATTGGAAGGTCTATAACCAAGAAACAATGATTTACATTCCACACTCAATAAGAGTGCAAAATACTAAGAAACCAATAGTGCATGCCTTATGAGATGGCAAAGGAACAGCAGTGGAAATTAGTGATTATCTTAATTATTAAACATGAATACTCACTGGACCAACACCTGGTTCTAACTAATGATCAGTCTTCCCAGAGTGACACAGAAGAGTAGGTTTGCTATAGGTTTATAGAGCATTCTTCAGAGTTATTGTTTATTCAGTTCATGCCCTTAACAAGGATGAAATAGACATCTTTTATTTTAAAAACTCAAATTGGAGAGAGATTAAAATAGACTCCTAAGATAATAAAATTCTTAAACTTGATAATATTTTTTGTAAGTCCTAAAAAAATCTTCTTAAAGATTTTATTAAATATAAGGTAAGGTACATTTTCTTTTTAAACAGAGCTGTGCCAGTTATCATTAACACTTTAGAGAACGTTTCCAAATTGTTTTTGTTCAGTCGTTAAGTCGTGTCCAACTCTTTGTGACACCGTGGACTGCAGCACACCAGGCTTCTCTGTCCTTCACTGTCTCCTGGAGTTTGAGCCAGTGCTGCCATCCAACCATCTTATCCTCTGTCACCCCCTTCTCCTCCTGCCCTCTATCTTTCCCCATGAAAAGTTTCCAAGTTGATGTTTTATCTAAGAGAAGCCCTGAAGGTTTGTTTTTTATTTTTCCTTGATTTTACTATTTACTGATTTTACTAATCAGGGAACTCTGATTCTCAGTCTTGTCCGACCAGGTGACCCCATGAACCACAGCACGCCAGGCCTCCCTGTCTATCACCAACTCCTGGAGTCCACCCAAACCCATGCCCATCGAGTCAGTGATGCCATCCACCCATCTCATCTGCTGTTGTCCCCTTCCACTCCTGCTCTTAATCTTTCCCAGCATCAGCTTCTTTTCAAATGAGTCAGCTCTTTGCATCAGCTGGCCAACACTGGAGTTCCAGCTTCAGCATCAGTCCTTCCAATGAACACCCAGGCCTGATCTCCTTTATGATGGACTGGTTGGATCTCCTTGCAGTCCAAGGGACTCTCAAGTGTCTTCACCAACACCACAGTTCAAAAACATCAGTGCTATGGTGCTCAGCTTTCTTTATATTTCAACTCACATCCATACATGACTATTGGAAAAGGACATATGACAAAATCTAAGCAGCATATATGAGTTCTGGTAAAACAACATTTATGCATGGAAAAATGCTCTGACCTTATGCACCTGAAGTATTTTTAAATCACTGAAGTCTTTATAAACTGCAAATAGTTTCTTATGGAAAAAAAAAGGGTGTTCTTACTTAAAAGTCACTCCTGAACTTAGAGAACTGATCAAAGGAGAGATGAGACAGTAACTTATAATTCTCAGTTCAGTTCAGTCACTCAATCGTGTCCTACTCTTTGTGACCCCATAAATCACAACACACCAGTCCTCCCTGTCCATCACCAACTCCCAGAGGTCACCCAAACTCATGTACATCAAGCCGGTGATGCCATCCAGCCATCTCATCCTCTGTCATCCCCTTCTCCTCTTGCCCCAATTCCTCCCAGCATCAAGGTCTTTTCCAGTGAGTCAGCTCTTCGCATGAGGTGACCAAAGTGTTGGAATTTCAGCCTCAGCATCAGTCCTTCCAATGAACACCCAGGCCTGATCTCCTTTATGATGGACTGGTTGGATCTCCTTGCAGTCCAAGGGACTCTCAGGAGTCTTCTCNGTTGGTAATGCTGTCTCTTATACACATCTTCAGCATCAGTCCTTCCAATGAACACCCAGGCCTGATCTCCTTTATGATGGACTGGTTGGATCTCCTTGCAGTCCAAGGGACTCTCAGGAGTCTTCTCCAACACCACAATTCAAAGGCATCAATTCTTCAGCGCTCAGCTTTCTTTATAGTCCAACTCTCATATACATACATGACCACTGGAAAAACCATAGCCTTGACTAGACTGACCTTTGTTGTCAAAGTAATGTCTCTGCTTTTTAATATGCTATCTATACTGGTCATAACTTTCCTTCCAAGGAGTAAGCATCTTTTAATTTCATGGCTTCAGTCACCATCTGCAGTGATTTTGGAGC